>VDFB02156873.1:215352-274027 GCA_007258455.2 Sequoia sempervirens
ACCCTAATCCCTCAACCCTATAGGTCCTCAACCCTATACCTTCAATTCTCAACCATCATATATCTCTATCCCTCCCTCCTCTTCTCTCCTCTCTATCTCACTTCTCCCTCCATCTCTCCATCCATCCATCCCCCCTCTCTACCCTAAACCCTCAACCCTTAAACCCTTAAACACTCAACCCTAAACCCTTAAACCCTCTACCCTCTACCCTCTACCCTTAAACCCTTAAACCCAAGAAAACTCTCTACCCTGATCCCTAAACCCTCAATACTTAATCCCTCAACCCTTAAACCCTCAACCCTCTACCCTCTACCCTCAACCCTCAACCCTTAAACCCTAATCCCTCAACCCCTATACCATCTACCCTATACATTGGACCCTCAACCCTATACCCTCAATCCTCTACCCTCAACCTTAAACCCTCAACCCTCAACCCTTAAACCCTCTACCCTATACATTAAACCCTCGACCATCAATTCTCAACCCTCAACCCTTAATCCCTCAACTCTCAACCCTTAAACCCTAAATCCTCAACCCCTATACCCTCTTTACATTGGACTCTCAAATTAATCCTTCAACCATATACCCTCAAACCTATACCCTAAACCCTTCAACCTTGAACCCTTAAACCTTCTACCCTCTCCTCTCAACCCAATACCCTCTACCCTCAACCCTATACCCTCAACACCTATCCCTTTCTCTCTATCTATACATCTCACCTCTCTTTCCCTCCCTCTCTCCTACCCTCTCTAATTGTCTCTATCTACCCTCTCCCTCTTTCTACATACCTCTCACTCAATCAATCCCTACCACCCTCTCTCACTCCCTCTATCTATCTCTCTCTATCTCCCTCCCACTACCTCTCTATCACTCCCTCTCTCTCCCTCCCACCCCCTCTCTCGCAGGTCTCTCCCTCAGGCACCCTACCTAGGTAACTCTCTCTCTCTCCCCCCCCTCTCTATCTATCCCTCCCACCCTACTTAGATAAGTCCCTCTCACTCCACCTCCCTCTATCTCTCCCTCTCTCAGGTCACTCCCTCCCACACCCTCTCCCTCTCTTAGGTCTCTCACTCTCCCACTCCCTCTCACTACCTATCTCTCAAGTCTCTCCCTCTCACCCCTCTTCACACTCTCAAGTCTCTCCCTTTGGCACCCTACCTACATAACTCTCTCTCTCACCCCCCCTCTCTCTCTCTCCTTCCCACCCTACCTAAGTTCATCTCACTCCAACCCCTTCTCTCCCACTCCCTCTCTCTTAGACTCTCCCTTCCACCCCCCTCTCTCTCTCTCTCTTAAAATTCTCCCTCCCTCTAAAGACACATAAATACATGCATACTTACATACATACAAGCATAATACATATGTACATATGATCCTACATACATACAAGCATACATGTACATATGTAGATACAATCTTACATACATACATGCATTGATACATACATACATACATACATACAAGCATACATACATACATACAAGCATGCATATGTACATACATACATGACATACAAGCATACATGTACATACAAACATACAAATATATAAACATACATTCAATAGAGTAGCATTTAACATAAAGGTAGACATAACGCGAGCGCATTATACTGTGCTCGCATTATGTCTTGCTAGACATGTCTCACACAAATGTAAAAAAACCATGTCAAAACTAAGATATAACATAAGCGCATTATAATGTGCTCGCGTTATATCTTGCTTTGGGAATCCCCAAGCCTTAGGCTTGGTATTTGCCTTGGAATACCAACCCAAAGGCTTGGAGGGTGTTCCCAACGACCAAAGACGTATTTTTGCAAATTTTACAATATTTCACATAATCTGGTTTGTGCTCACCATTAGGATTGCATGTGTTTCAATGTTGAACAAAACAAACACTTGGATAATATTAGGTTCTCTCTTAGTTATCCAACGATGTAATTTTTTTTCACTTTTCAACAATGTTAAGCCTTTCATCTATAATTTCTTTTGTTTGTGTCTCTTTTTTGGAAAAAAAATAGTATTTGGTGTTTTTTTCATTATAAATTAACCATTCATCAAAATTTCAAATAAATTACATTTTTAGAAACAAGACTCCATTCTACAAATTTTTAAATTTTTTTTTTTAAAAATCAATTAGTTTCCAAAATTTGTAGGTGTGCCACAACCAAAATTCTGTTCAGGAAGTGTCAACTTAGACAATTAGTAAAAAAACAAATTTTCATTAAAAAATTATCAAAAAAATTGTGCATCAACTACATACTGTTAACTAATTTCTCACCAAAGCGATTTTAAAAATACTAAAAAAAAATTCACCGTGCTAGGGACATACAAAAGTTGCTATGTTATGTTTTTCTAACAAAAACAACACCAATTTATGTACGTCCCTCTTTTGAACCCCTTAATCTTAATCATTTTCAAAATAAATTAGTAGTTTAGAAAGTAGACTTGGAGCACTATGATCCTTGTTTTTGTTGCACTACTATCCTTGATTTCACGTCCAAGGTCAGTGTTTCCTAATTTCAAAAAAAAAAGTGGCCACTTAAGCCCCCTTTTTAGCCCCGCATCTTTTTGCACTTACCCATAGATCAACAAAAAAAATTTCATGGTTTTCACTCACAAGTGTTTCCACATAAATTGTGTGTTCTTGTGTTTTTAATTGCTATATATTGCATTTGTGTTATTGTTGTTGGTGATTAAATTGTGAAGTGTTATTATTGTGGTTGATTAATTTTTTAAATGTAAAAGATTGTTGTTATATTGATTCACCCCCCTCTTTGTATAATTGTGTGGTCATCAGAGTTTCAACTAAAACTCTTTCACTCAATTTTTTTGGTCAAAACCTTGCCATATAATTTGAAGATAGTTTTAGTTTTAGTATCAAATTATATCAATTTAATAGTTTTTTCCAAAAGAGATTTAGTTAAAACTCTTTGTGCCATGTTGGCGCCAAGGAGTTTCAAGTGAATTTTTCACATGAAACTATTTTGTTGGCCCAACGTGTGAAATATTTTTGAACTTTCACCTTCCAATTCTATCCCTTTGAATGTCCATGAGATTATGACATAGTATATGGAGAAAGATGTGTGAAATCAACCAAAATAAATATCTTGTTAATAAGTTGTATTTAAAAAATAGATTATATTTATTAAAAATAAAGGAAGGATGCCTTATAGTTGAGAATTTGAATACATTTAATCTTATTTCAAATTAGTTAGGAAGCATAGATGTTAAGCTTGATGGGAAGGATAAATGTATATTGCAACTTTTATTTTTTACTTGAATCTTGGGGGAATCTAATAATTATAATAAATTATGTTACTAAATAGTCTATGCTAATTTTCTCAATGAAGAAAGTAGACTTAAATTTATGGATAAGGGTTCTAAAGATGCACTACATAGATGAGGTAGAGCCAAGGAATAATATGGTAAACAATAGGAATAATGATATGTCTAAGTCAAAAAGACAGTCTAGAATGTTTGGTAAGAGTAAAGTGAAATCTTAGAATTGTGGGAAGTGGGGATATATAAACAAGGAATGTAGAAACAAGAAAAAATATTTTGAAGATTTGTTTAATGATGAGTTCTCATATGAAGAAAATGATGCTTTGATTATTTATGGTATTGCTAGTGATTTCTCATAGTTAATTGATTTATATGTATCATATCATATGAATCCTCACAAGGATTGCTTCTCTTTATACATAGTATATGATGGTGATGAGGTGTTCTATGGTGATACTAGTTTGCATCAAATTATTAGCAAAACAAAGGTAAAGATTGTGTTCAGTGGCTTGAGAGTAAAATATATCATAGATGTGTTGTATGTTCAAGGATTAGCACAAAATTTATATTTTATTTTTAAAATGAATGATGTTGGAATACATGTTACATTTGCCAAGATTGGTTATAATTTTAATAGAGAGAAATTGGTTCTACCAAAGGGATCTCGGTGTGGTAATATATTTAAATTTGACGCATCTACTTATTGTAACTCAACTTATGTAATTAAAAAACTTTGATTCATGTATGTTGTGGCAGCACAAGTTGAGCCACATTGGTAAAAAAGGGAATTCAAACCCTATTTAATAAATATACTAGATGGTTTGTGTGGTTACTCTACATATTTTTATTTTTATGAACATTATGCAATTAAAAAATTAAGTAACATTTAATTCGTGGAAAATTAGAGAAAATATATTGTTGGAGGTTATTCATAGTGATATTTTTTGTCTTGTACATGTTTCTTCAATTGAAAAATATCAGTATTGTTTCATTTATTGATGAATAATCACATTATACTTTGATTTATTTTGTGAGGAATAAATCTAAAGTTTTAAGCAAAATAAATATATTTTAAAAGTATTTTTGATAAAAAAAAAACATGTATTAAGGTTAGAATTTGATCATTTTTGTAAGCATGCAAAAATTGCGAGGTACAAAATAACTCTATATGCACCACAATAAAATGACATTGCAAATAGGATGAAAATGACATTAATTGAAAAAGCTATTTAATTATGTTGAATAGTGTTTAGTTGGATAAGTGTGTTTGGGTTAAGGTTGTAAATGCCACTTCTTATGTGATTAATGCATCTTTATGTTTTGATCTAATTGATAAATATTCAAATGAAGTGTGAAAGGTAAGAAATCCTTTTATTTCACATATTAAAGCTTTTTGGCCACGAGGCTTTTGTTCTAAATAAAACCATTAATTTTCTAACTAAAATAGAGAAATAGGAAGATAAGCAAGAGGAAGAACAATATGTTGGACAATGTGATGAAGATGAAGAATAAGGTTTAGATTTAAAGAGCTCAAAGGAAGAACATCCTTAGAGCCTCTTACTACAACCTTGAGAAGGTCCACGAGACATCTTAAACTAGTTGAGAGGTATAGTCCACCAAATTTTCATTGTGTATTTATTTTATCTTATATTAATGATGAAAATTGATTTGTGAAGGAAGTTCTCCCTTTAAAGGACCGCATGTATTGGATGGAGGCCATGGAAGATGAGGTGACACCCTTAGATAGGTGCGAGCTTGTAATATAGTTGAGTTGTTTAAGTAGATGAGAAAATAGAAAGATACAAAAGATGATTGGTGGTGAAAGGTTACTCTTAGGTTGAGGGAGTTGATTTTTTTTATTGTTGTAAAACTAACTTCTATTGAATTCCTACTTTATTTTGTTGTTTCTTAATTAAGATAGAGTACATGTATATTAAAAATATATTTTTACATGTAAATCTTGAGAAAGATATATATGTATATATATGTATGTATTTATGTATGTATGTGTGTATGCATGTATAAATATGTATGTATATATGTATGTATGTATGTATGTATGTATTTATGTATGTATGTATGTATGTATACATACACACACGCACACACACACAGAGATATATATAAATACATATATACATATGTACATACATACATACATAGTTTGACATTTTTGTAGTAAAAGATAAGAAATTAGTTTATAGGTTGAAACGATCATTGAATGATCTAAAACAATCAACTCATATGTGGTCTTAGAGTTTCAACATCTTTACATAAAATTTGGGTTTTTTATGACTAAATGTGATCATTGTGTTTGTATTAAATTGATTGATAATTAGTTGATAATCATTGTCTTGTATGTTGATGACATGTTGCTCATTAGAAATATTAAAGGATTATTAGGGAGTTCAAAACTCAGTTATTTGACACCTTTAACACAAATAATTTAGAATTTATAAAACTATCTTGGGTATGGAGATTAATGTGTATTAGGTTTGTGAAAAGCTTTGTCTTAGAGTAATTATGTTCAGACTATTTAATAGTAGCCCACTATTCATGATTGTAGGCCAATAAGTATTCCTTTACCAATTGATACTAAGTTATCATTAAATTAGTGTCTTGAGTCAAATGATTATTTGTAGGATATGCTTAACATTTCTTATAGTAATTTCATAGGTAGCCTAATGTATGTTATGGTTTGTACAAGAACAAATATTGACCAAACAGTGAGAGTTATTAGTAGATTAATGTTTAACCTTGATGGAGAGTATTGAAATTATGTGAAAAGGGGTTTTTGTAATTGAAGGGAATTCTTATTATTGTATTTTTTTTATCATGAGATTGATAATATAGGTAAGTTGTTTGATAGGGCTAGCAATTTAGATAGTGGGAGGTCTATGAGTAGTTATTTGTTCCCTCTATTTGGAGGAGTTGCTAGTTGGATGAGTAAGTGACAAACCACTATTACATTATTCAATATAGAAGTAGAGTACATGGTTGTGACATGTGCTTATAAGGAGATAATATAGTTATAATGATGATGCCCACATATTGAATTTGGGTGCAAATCAATTAAGATTTAATGTGATAGTCAAAGTATTATTTTTTGGTGAATAACTTGATGTATAATGCTTATAAAAAGAATATTGATGTTCAACATTACTTCTTCTATAATACAGTTGACGTCATGATACATAATATTGACACCTTTGTTACTATTGTAAATTCTCTCATTAAGCCAATGAGCATAGATTGGGGGAGGCCATGGGCCTTGCCTCTTCTAGAAATTGATTTATTTTTATTTTCCCTTTATATTTTTTTAATGTAAATGTTAAGTGAGAGAATGCTACAATTACATGTACCATTCACTTTGCAAATCTTAAGCCTTGTAAATTATATTTAATTATGTAGAAAATTAATGTGTGATCTTTAAACATTGTGAATGGACAAAATGAGATGCTTAAGTAAGGGTAGGGACATATTTATTTATTATTTATTCACTAGGATACTTGGGATATTATGCAAAGAGTTGAATACAGAGGACACATCAAAAATGTCAAAATTGAGAGTTATAAAATATCTTCTCAATTTGATGGTTATGACACAAACATTGAATGCTCTCATGGAATGCCTAGATTTTAAAAAGATGTAAAATACACAAGAGGTGGAATTTTTGCTATGGTTTATGATTTTGATTCATAGTTTTGAATACCACTTGGTGGCTTGTTATTTTCAAAAAAAAATTATATATTGGAGGCATGATATATAAGTTTGTAAAGTTCTTCTATAGGTACTTTTATGCTATTGGTTTATTGTAAGAAGGAACATAATACACTCTATTGAGAATAATACAAGCTTAGTTATCTTTGGTAGTAGAGTTTTTTTCTACAAATATTTTTCCATGTAAATTTGGTGTTTATATGATTGTCATTTGTTATGTTTGCTTCTTCATTGATAAATTAATTTTATTAGCTTTAAATCATATACTTTATCAAATTAAATTACTATTTTGGTCATTTCTTTATTATCTCATGTACTTTGTTAATCAATAAGAACTACCAACATCAGATCAATGGAGATCCATATTTTTAGAACTAGAAGTTAGAGGCTAGATGCACCCTATTGACAAGGGTTGTAACTTGAAGATGCCACATGAGAGTGAGCCAACATTTTCTACCAAGTTTCATGATTTCAAAATCTTTGAGGAAAAATCTTGTTGAAGGGGGGAGAGAATATTACTAACCCCATTTTGGTAGATGTACTTGTTATTAGCTAGTATTAGTTTGGGAATATATTTTTTAATTTGCACATAGGTAATATTAAATAAAGGTGTGGATGCATATACTTTGTAAGTTATCTCACTAGTTGGTTAGAATAAAATATTTATCTTGCATGCATAGAATAATTGTAAATGTCTCTAGTAAAACTCTTTATATTGGAATAACTTCCCAAGTGCAAAGCATCTTGGATATTTGTAATTGGAGTGTATGTTTTGTTGAGTGGTTGTCTTCTCAAAATGACATAGTGATAATATAAAGCCTTTAGTTGCTATTTTATTTATTTATTTATGTATATATGTGTGCACTCTTTTTATTTCTCTTGCAAGTTCATTACAATTGAGAAGAGGTGGGATAATTGTACATTAACAAGAGTTAAATGCATAACTTTCAACTCTTTATGAATCATTTATCTACCACCATCTTGAATGCTCGCTTAGAAAAAAAAAACTCATTTCCTTGCTCAATCGAATTAGAGACAATCATATCTCTTTCCCTGCTAACCCACTCAAAAAATACTATTTTCAAGATATACATGTCTATTTCTACAATGATGGGTTTGATTTCAAACTACTCCAACTTTCGGTACCCAAACATCCTCTTGATCTTAGACACATTCAAGTTCCACTATTTTTCTATCAATTATCCTAATTCAAAGGAAATAACTTTAAGATAAAATTCACATTGACTAAAATGTTCTCTAAATTATGCTACTTATTGATACATCCATTACACCTCCTAACACTACAAGTGCTAGTTAATATCAAGAGGCATTATGTAACGCCTCGCCACGCAACCCTAGGGGAAGTTGCAAAATACTAAACAAACAAACTAATTTATTTATTTTTTTAAAAATAAGAACAATTAGAACAATTAACATGCAAGTTAACTAACCATTGCCAACCAATCCCCTAAGGTTACGAGACTGAGTTACTTAACCCAAACAAGAAACAAGAATTAACTTCATAACATTTAATTTACTTATTAATTAAGTTCACATACATTCCATACATAATAATTTACATCAAAGAATAATAAATACCACATGATTTCAATTAACAAATAATTTACAATAAGATTACAACGCTCATTCCCCGAATGAGATAAATCCAATAATCATGATTACATATTACAAATTCCACCTCGATAACAATGAGGGGTAATAAACTACAAGATCAACAGAATGAATAAAGCATGACAAGAAACTGGATCCCACGAGCTCTCCAACTGGAAGTCTCGTCCACACAAACAGGAAGACGGACCAACGGATTAAGGTGCACGTTCCACCCAACCGTGTGATACCCGAAGGCTCACCCCCTGTGCTAGGAGATAGTAACAAGGAATCCAACACAAGACCATCTACCTCTAGACACAGGCTAAAACATAACTGAACTGAAAAGGATACAAGTACAACATCACTTAACACAATGGTTACAATGCTTCCAGAGGACAAGGATCATTACGCAGTACAACAAACTGACTCCTAGTTGACATAGAGAGAGTGTTCCATGACATTGCTATGAGTTACCCTGGCTCAACTGTCTAAGGCAATTGAACCCACATCTTGGGCTATCCAGGCTCAATTCTACTAGCCGCCGGACCTTCATACCAACTGCGCTTCTCGTCTCATCTCAAACCTTAAAAGAAAATGAGTTATGAGAGAGGCATTAATTATCTTAATTAGTTTGAGATTTTTTCTTTAATACTTTTTAAGTTATCACTTACTTAAACCCTAAGTGAGTTACCTTGGTGCCCCTTTGTGTGTCGGACCCCCACATAGAGCCACTCTCCTATCGACAACACATACGGTACAAAGACTACAAACCAAAGGGTAACTGGATAAGATGACCTCTCCAAACCAAGGAGGGAACAAGGTACAAAATCCTCTCCAAACACTGGAGGCTACAAGGTCAAAACCCTCTCCAAACACTGGAGGCAACAAAGGTCAAACCCTCTCCAAGCACTGGAGGCAACTAAACACATACTCCACTCCTAATCCAAAGGAGACACAAACTCATACTCACTCCTAATCCAAAGGAGGCACAATCCGTCCTCGTTCGTGAAAACCGCGTAAGACAACAAAATACCATTATACACACTTCCCAAGGCAAAATAGAGGTTGACGACTTAACGACAACTCATACCAATAAACGAACCCCTAACTGGAAGACTTTAAAACATTAACTCTATTTCCACAACATTGAAGACGAACAATTAAACACTAAAAGCATTTCAGACAATTAAATAATCTAAAGTTAGGATTTCCTATATCCAGTCAATCACAGTTCTCATTACTTACATGTATTCAATCAAATACACCAAATTCATTTCACAACATCGATGTATTTAAAAACCAATCATCTACTGTAAGTTTCACAATTAGATTCCATAATCAAAACATTTTAATAATTAAAGACATTTGATTAAAATCAATCAATCATTAACTCTAAATTTCCCAATTATATTCATAATCGAAACATTTTAATAAATAAAACATTTATTTAAAATCAATTAAACTTTATTTCAATTTAAAATTAATTCATCAACTAAATCTCATCTATACAAAAATATAAATACATACCCAATATATATACTTAAAAATATATACTCAACGTATATATATACTATTATATATTTATATTTTTAATTCACTAAATCTCATTACTTACTAAAACCATTTAACCATACCAAATAGTTTATTTAAAATATATATGTATATAAATAAATTATTAAAAAAATAATATTATATAATATAATATATTATATATAATATATATATATTATTATATATTAATATTAATATAATATTAAATAATAATTATAAATTAAAATATAAAAGCAAAACAAAATTTCAAATTTCGTTTGAAAAGCAACACAACCCTAATGGCCACGGCTGCCCTGCCTCCCCATGGGCGGCGGCCTGTGTGTCCTCACACAGTCTGCCCCCCATGGGCGTAGCTTGTGTGTATTACACACAGTCTGCTTCCCATTCAGGCCGCAGCCTGTGTGTATTACACACAATATGCTTCCCATTTGGGCCTGGGCGACAGTGGGGGTGTAGGGCTTTGGCCCTACCCTCCAAAAAAAAGAATTTTTTATTATTTTAAAAATAAAATGCCTCAAAAAAATTACGACGAACACGGGTACGAAATTTTCAAAACCCTAAGATTTTAGAAATAAAAATCCAATATACTGTATGTATATTTGCAAGTATATCTATGTGTTTAAATGCATAGGTATATTTGCAAATATATATACCCAGATTCTCCATTTTTAGTGAGATTGTGCAAATAATCCATATAAATTGCAAGAACAGAAATAAATCTTGTTCAAACTCAAAGGGTTTAAGATTTTAGTTTGAAATGGAGATTTCCTTGAGTTTTCTTCCTATTTCCATTGTGTGAGTTTTTGTTTTGGGTTTTTATTTCAAAATCTATCACAAATTTGCAAGTTTGAATGCATTTTCCATGGTTTTCTATTGAATCTAAAACAACATTTCAAAATTTAAAACTCTTTCAAAATAAAGCAAGAAATTAGGAGAAAGAAAAGAATGAACCTTGTATTTCCTTCTTAAGTTTGAAGCTTTCAACAATAGTGATTTCAATGTCCTCTTCAATTCCTAATTCACCCATAGCCAAAGCAAATTCTCCACCAAAATCAAAATTCCCATAACAAATGAAATTTTCTTTATTTTCAAAGAGCTTCCCCAAATTTGGTCAACCCCTAAAATATCCCCACCCACTAAATTTATTGCACAATTTGGAGGATATTTTCTATTTCTTTTAAATTTAAAACAAATTTCTATTTTCTAATTCCAATCACATGCATTTTCCAAAATTCTTTAAAATAAAAGAATACATTCTTTGTAAATAATTTACTTTCTCAATAATTTCCAAATAGTGAAATTATAACACATTTTCATTTATTTTATTTATTTATTTAAATTTAACTCTAACTATTCAACCATGATTTCTATTTTTATTTTAATTAGATCTTGATATCCAATAAAGCCAAAACAACTACTTTATTTAATTTACCACTATTAATCTTAATTAATTGATAAATTAAATCTAATTTTATTAGTTAAATCAAATCAATCAATAAAATAAATAACGTTTCAACATTGCAACTAAATACATTTTAACATCAATTAAATTACACCTAACATTTAATAACCTTTATAAATTGCAATTAAATAAATACTCAAGGTGAAATGAACCAAAATTAAAACAACCAACCCGACAACAACTCAATGACACGCTATGACTAGGGTGACGACTTGGCACAGAAAACCTAGCTACTATCTCCAAATCAATTTTCGTTGGTCAATGGACACGCTCAAACCTGTGAACCAGGTGGAGTCGATGTCATGTACCTGTCAACCTGCAACAAAGAGTACATCAAACATGCATATATATATATATATATATATATATATATATATATATATATATATATATATATATATATATATATATATATATAATATGATCAAACACACCGTGAAGAGGAAATCTCATAATCGTAGGGCACTCCCATGCGAGTGATACAATATTGTCCCCTTCACCAATACAATATCACTAACTAACGCATCTAACATCAATGATATGATCTCAAACATAAAACATCATTAAATCAAATATCTTCTAAGTTAATCCAAAACATGCCATAAAGATAACATCAGAATAAATAACATCACGTCAAAATATAATGTTTACATTGCTTAACAGATAACGGTCAAAAGTAACCAAGTTCCAAAGTCAAAGCATAGTCAAACATAATCATAACAAGGAAGAACTCTACCGATCCACAGAGCCAAAACAGAGGGGTGTTACACATTCTACAATGATAACAAAAAGTGAAATGTAATTATTTAAGTTTATTAAAACAAATCTCTTAATCATTTGCATGTCAAATATTAATATTTAACAAGTGCCACGTAGTGGCTAGTACTTGCCTTTATAGTATTTTAGTTTAATAAAAAAATTAAGTTTTATTAATGTGAATAAAATTAAACGTGAGTTTTGTTAATTATAGTATTAACATAATCATTAAATAAAATATCACATTAATGTTAATTTTTATTAAAATTATAATAATATATTAATCATTAGAATGTAAATTGTAAGATAATGCATGCCTATATAATAAAAGATAGTTACAAGTATTTAAATAATATTAATAATTATTAATCTTATCTTAATTATATTATATAAAAATCAATTATCTTATATAAAAATAATAGGCAAAATAATAGTCCAGTTTTCTGAAAAATAGGAAAAATAATAGGTCATTTCACTTTTCCTAAAAATGGGTCAATAACACACCAAACTTTTTAGCCAATCATATTCACAAAAAATGATTTTGTAATTTATAAAGTTAAATATTTTACAAGCTAACTTTACAAAATTAAATTTTATTATATTTTTAAAAAAATTATTGTTTTAGATTGGTTGAAAGCCAACTTATTAATAACTAATTAACTAAGAAAAAGAAAAATTCATTGTTGCCTCACAAGCAAGTACTAATAATAAACATAATAATTTTAAATTAACAACACATAAAATTTATAATTACATATATAATAATCAAAATAATTTTAAAGAACAATAAAATAACTCAAATTGGTATCTCTCCCCTTTTTCAAATAGGTGTAAGGAAGGTATCTATACTAGTAATAGTAATAAAAGTGACGGCTTAAATCGCTTTTTTAACTAAAGAAATTTAAAAAAACAAGATTTCTAAACCATTGATACAAATCCCAATGGGGCATAATTCCTTGGGTCCCAAGTTCAATTATCTGTAATTGGTTTACAGAAGATGTTGAAGGTTTTATACCCCGTAAGTGGGCAGCAAAAAGACGAGAATTACAGGAGTTTTTAGGACTTTTGAAATCGAAAATGAATAACGCTCTAGACTTGGTTTACACCGCACAGAAAGTGGTGGCAGTGGACAATCGCATTCCTATGCGTTATTACTATCGAATTGCTGGTAATCTCAACACACCACGTAAAAGGAATTATAAGCAATAATATCAGTAATACAATACATGGCATCTTTGAGCTGTTGAATTCTATTGGTTTGTATTCTGTTAATGAATTATATAGGAATGGCTTTCATGCGGTGTTTTATGTGTATTGCTAACTGTGAATTGTGTATAAACGGCTTTCAAGCGAGGGCTTATCGGGAGGAGAACAATATTATAGTTCTTTATATCATATTGATCAGGTTTTCCATGTGATTTACTTCATCGTGTGTTAAATTTTAATAATATCGTTATTTCATACCATAGTTTGGTAGCTTGTGTTATATTCAATTAAATTTTTGCTTCATTTAGGTAAAAATGGTCAAAATCTTGTAAAATTCTCGTCCAAAGTCAAAAAAGGTCAAAATATCTAAAAACAACAATTTTCTATTTTTAGAAATTTCTGAACAACAAACGGATCATGGGGTTTTTCTGGGTTTATTGTAAAGTGGACGTTTGTAAAATTTTGAAAATTTGTGAAATTAGGGTTTTAGGCCCCTATTTTTAGAAAAACCCTAAAAATAAGATCTTTGCATAAATGGCTAAAATTGATTTTGATTGGTTGATTCTTCGTCATGATCACATTGGTCCAGTCAAAATCGTCAAAAAGCTAGTTTTTCTCTAGTGGGTCTATTTCACTTTTTCGGAAGAAAAGTTAGGACCTCCAAGGTCATCAATGGAGGATGGTCAGATACTAGGTGTCAGAATATAAGTGTCAAATGTTGCATAGAAAAATTTGTGGAGAAAGATGCTCGAAAAATGGTGAACGGAGGAGGGGGTTTTGAAAAGTTGAAAATTGCAAAAATCATTCTAACACTAGAGATGGATGCCTTTCCTCAAGGAAGGTGCCTAGGCTTCAATGCCTTAAAATATTTTCAGTTTTTTGTTTGTCATGCACGTGCAACAATGAATGCAGTTACGTCAGTAGTAGTGGTAATCAACACAATCAAAAAACACGTGAATGCAAAGCTCGAGAAGAGTGAAAATCATTGAAAATTACTAACTCTAGAGTACAAAAGCACTCCTGCAAGCCAGGGGCGCCCGTGAATTCAAGGGGTCAAATACAGTTGTTAGGATTTGCAGTTTTGGGGCTCCTCTTCAAAAGTTTGCAGGCTTTCCAACGAGTCAAGCATCTAGTTCACGAGATCTATCAAATGCCCAAAAACAAAGATCAAGCGAAAAATGTTGAAAGGCAAAGAAAGTCAAGAAACTCAAAATTGACTAAGTCTAGAGCAGAAAACCACCCCTGTAAGCCAAGGGCGCCCAAAATTTTGAAGCATCAAATGCAATTTTCAGGTTTCATGACTTCCAAGAAGTCCTCCTCAGATTTGATCAGGTTTTGCGATGAGTCCGTTAGCAAGTTCATCAGGGCTGTCAAATGACCAGAATTGTTGATCAAATTGAAGTGTTTCGTCAAGAGGACAAAGTGAAAATTATGTCTTCTGCACACATGGGCACCCCAGTCAGCTAGGCGCACCTAGGAATTTGAGCCCTCTGAAACAGTTGTTAGGTTTTGTAGAAGTGATCATTCTTTTCGAAATTTTTCAAGCTTTCCATTGAATATCTCAACCTAACCATGGGATTCATCAATCACTGGTAATTGCATATCGAACCATGGGAGACAAATTGGAGAAGTTGAAAATCATTAAAAAGTAGTTTAAGTCTGGAGCACAAAAGCACCCCTACTAGCTAGAGGTGCCCAAGATTTCAAGCCATTAAAATCACTTTTTAGGGTTTCCTACCTCTAGGAGATCCTTCTCAGTTTCACTCACGCTCTTCAACAAGTCCGTCAGCCAATCCCTAGGATCTATCAGACGTCTGGGATCTAGCATCAAACAAAGGCATTTTGTCAAAGGAAAAGGTGAATCTTAAAATAATTCTCTTAACTCTAGTGATGCAAAGCACCCTAGTCAGCCAAGGGCAACTAGGATAAAAAGCAATCAAATGCAAGATAAGAGACTAGTGCGAGGTATCAATCTCCTCATAATTGATTAGGCTTGCCAGATCAATTCACTTTCAACCTCAATTGCTCACGGATTGGCAGGAAACAATGCTCAAACAGGGTGTACCAGTCACCAAAAACTAGCAAATTTAAAAAAAAATTCTAACACTGCAAACTTAGACACCTTATCTCAAGGAGGCGCCCAAGTCAACTTGAGTTACAGATTTTTGAATACTTTATCTTCCTCAAGCCGACCTATTTTTTGAGGATTCTTTGAGTTGACAAATATTTTCGCAGGTTGACTCCTAAAATTGGTTTTCGCAAGTTAACTGCTTCTTTCACCTCCAAAATTTATTGAAGAAGCATCTGGGTATCCATACTTCACTATTTTGCAGGTTGACTTCAAGAGGCGAACACAGAATTTTCTTCTCAATAGCATTTGAAGGATCAAATGAAGGGTGTTTTCATATTTCTTCATAGTTTTGAATGTAGGTTGCATAGAAGAACACTTTTCCATAACCCAATTAGACAGGGCATCAATTTTCAAAGGCAAAAGGTCATCTCCAAAATTCGTCTATCTAGGTCTTTCTATTCTACATTTCTCTTGAAGATTGGCAACTTTTTATGGAATCTTTCAACCCTAATTTTTAGGGATTCTTGAAAAAAACATTTTTTCAAGAAACTGAAAATCTAGGTCTATTCAACACAAGATTGGCTACAAAACCAATGTGCCAGATTTTTCCAAAAGAATAGCTTCTGTGGCTTCCATTTTTCTAGGGTTTCTATATTTTTCAAAAAAAAAACTTTGTTTAAAAAAAATGATCGATATGGGTCTCTTCAACACACAATTGCCTACAAAACCCATATCTCACAATTTTCCATCAAAAAATTGCTTCACAGCTTCTACCTCTGACAGTTTCTTGCATGTTCTTGAAAATGTGGGTCTTTTGATAAACAAATGATCTAGGTCTGTTCAGAATGACATTCTCAACAAAACCCATATTTCACAATTTTTTGAGAAAAAATTGTTTCACAACTTCTACCTCTGAGGGTTTCTTGCATGTTCGTCAAAAAGTCATTTTTTTGAAAAACAGACGATCTATGTCTAATACGAATGACATTCTCAACAAAACCCATATCTTACATTTTTTTAGAAAATATGCCTCTCAGTGAAGCTATTTTTAGCATTTGTGCAAAAGTTCAAACATAGTCGTGTTCACAGTCATTCATCAAGTTTTTAGATATGCAGTTCTCTCCAATCGAATTCAAGACCAAATCGGTCTTGCTTCATGATTTCTTGAAGATACTTGACACCGACTTACATCAAGTACATCCAATAGTTCATTTGAACACTTTGACAGGCGTAGACTGCATTACAATCCAAAATCTTGAACAATTCGGGTTATTGGCAGCAACTTCTTTTCTCATCTTGGCACAAAACATCGAGTTTGTAATTGTTTGTGTTAAGCATTACAATCCCACTTCACGACAAATCCAATCAGTAGATGGGTGAATAATTTGCAGCATCAAGCCAGTTGACATTGAAAGATGTTTTTCCATTCCACCACGTCCAGATAACCTCATTGTATCAACTGAAGAATGCGAAAAGGCATGGAATACACAAAAGGATCAATTCCAGAAAAGGATGGTACAAAGGTGGCTAAAAGAAAAACGAAACAATTTGTTGAGGAATGTTGGACGTGGAGAGTTCAGAGATGAATTTGTAGTCCTAATTACTCTACTCAACCGTGTCACAGGTCAAGCAAAGGCACATAAGTTTCAGCCGTGGATTTTCTACATCATATCTCATATTGTCAACAATAGAGAACACTACGACTAGTCAACTTTGATTAGTGACACTCTTCACAACCAGATGAAAGGATTCTTCAAGGCTCATGAATTCCATATGATTTCATGCCTTGTATATCTAATAGCCTTTCAAGGCAAGTTTAGAGGTACGAATGTCGTTGGAACTCTAGGCATTTCACAGGTGTATGAGCATTACTCATAATTAGAGTTCTCATAGTCAGAGCGACATTTCACGCGAGTGAATGATCTTTTCCTGATGCATACAGTGTGATATATTGACAACAAGTTGCATATACAATTTTCAGCGGATACCAGATTGGCAATGGCGGATTGGGTTGATTGGTTTATCCAATTTCCCACATTCTCCTACATACGCATATATGGCTTCTCAAGCGGTCCAGCCATGCTACCTCAATATCCATCAAAAAAGGTAGTATTCATGGAGTCTCTAAGGTGATTGCATGAATTCCACACTTTTTTGCGTAACAAATGCAAGTTTGTTGCCAATTACCCTTTTGAGATGAGTATATACAGATGCAAATCAACAGTAGATGCTAAGTTGATGAACAATGAAATGACACAAAGCTTAATCTCAAGTTTCACATAAAAAAGTGTTCATATGACCCTTGGGGTCTCTAGGAAACTCGCCTTGGTCAGAATTCTTCACATAAAACTACAATGGAAGATTTTCGGGTTAATTGTGAAGATGAGTTCAAAGTGTGTAGGCATAATTACAATAGATTCACTCTTCCTTAGGTTGTTGATTTCTTATCAGAAGATGTGGAGGGATTATCAGATGATGATGGAGAATTCTTACTTCCCACGTATGTCAGAGATTAGGTTGATTGGCAGTCACTTTGACCAATTGATTGGTATGCCAAAGAGAGCATCTCCATTGAGGAAAGGACAAGCCAGGTTGTAAAGAATAGCAAACTATTCTTGAGTAGCAAGAGGATGCGGAAGGTAGTCACTCTAGTTACAAAGCCACTAGTGGTTCCCACCACACTACTTTCCACTTCCAGATGGAAACCCAAAGTGAAAGTGATGAGAAATCCTCCAGAGGATACACAGAACTGCAGGATGTTGATGAATTTGAAGGAAAAGATGTAGTCTCCTATTAGGAATCAACAAGAACAAGTGGATGTAGCCAAAGATACAGTTGAATCAGTACCAGAAGTTGAAGCAAAGCCTCTTACTCTTCTGTCACCACCATAGTCTCCTTCAATTCACATTGATTTGGAGTCTAATTCACCAATTTGTGACATCTTAACACCAACTCATTCATCAAGAGTTGATGAGACTAGAACCAATCCTCCCAGTGAAGTTAGTCGAGAATCTTTGTCTTGGCTTGAGAACCTCCTGGGCAAGAAGAGGAAAAATTCATCTTACCAGTTAGACTTTGTAGAGTTCGATAATGTCTACCAAGACACGTCAAAAAAGAAACTCAAGAAGCAAGTTCACGTGGAGAAGAATGCTGACAATGAGATTTTCATTGACATTGCTACAATGCCGAAAGACAAGAACGCTAACGAGGTTGAGGTTGATGACTTCACATTGGTCAAAGCCAACCTTGTTAGGAGCACTCAAAAATCTGATGTAAATCTCTTTGAGGTTGCAAAAGTTAACTTGAAGGAGAGAGTGCTCAAAAATGGAGAAGACAAGGCAGCCCTCAAGGCTGAAAATCAACAACTCTGGTAGTACATCCCCAACTTACTTCACAGTACTTCACATGTCACCGCTTTGCTCCCACAGATGTTGGAATCATTTGTAGATCAAAATCAGTTGATTCAGTTGATTATTTATGGGAAACATCTGAGAGATTGGGGGGAAGAATTTTTCACCAGGGGCATATTCATACTTGCAAAGATGTACCAATTGAGGTACAACACCCACGATCTTCACTCCATAATTAAGGAGTTAAATCAAAACATAGCAGAAAGGAAGCCCAGAGACGAGATCACCATTTTTGACTTGAGAATGACATGATTCAGTCACTACAGAAGAAAACAAGTAGAAGATTTTTACTTGGAGAGCACAACACCTCTTCAAAGTAAAAACTTACGAAGCAATATCTGCTAAAATGGTTGAATATAGAAAGAAGGTGGCAAGTACTCTCATGTTCATAAGAAATTTTTTGTGACAAATTACTTGCCAATATCAATGTGAAGATAGTGATTACATTGATGTTGGTGAAGTACAAAATGAGTTTCAGGACCTTATCCATAATAGTTTCAACAGTGACCCTATTGACTGCAAGTTGAGTCAAGTTGCAATGATGTCAGTGAGATTTGTTGAAGCACCTGAAAAGAGAAGAGAGTTTCAAAATCAGATCGTGGATGGCGAAGAGATGTTCTGGAGACAACACATCATTCTAAAGAGTATCAGTGTTCCTAACATAGAGACAGTTACAAACCTTTCGGAGGACTTGATTTTTCAAGTTGTTGATGAGTGAACTAACAGTTGAAGCATGCGACGTTCTCCAAGGATAGAATTTTAGATCAGCAGTTAACTTGATGTCTTTTCCAAGTTAACTAGCTTTCCTCTTTTTCATGCATGTCTATCTTTGGAGACATCTATTGTTCAGTTAGAATTTTCTTTAGTTTTAAATCAATTAACCGATGTTAGTCATTCTAGCTAATTGTTAATTATCTTTATTTAGACATAGGAATAAATCTTGCATGTTGGTAAGAATGATTATTAACACAAGGAGATTTTAGGGTTCCCTACTCTTGTGTTTGTGTATCAATAAGAGCAGCCTTGCTCATTATTTTTTGAACTGTGATTGTGATAACATAATGTTGAGCTTATTTTGGCTTGCTACTTTGTTATTTAGTATATGTTCAACTTTGTCAAGTGTAATTTGGTTTGATCGTAAGTTGTATGCCTATTTTAGCTACAATCTACTGTCCCAGATGTGTGATTATTGTTGGAATTTGAGGAAATAAATCTTATGCCTACCTTGATTTGATCCATGTTTTCAAAGTCTTTCGGTGTTATTGTTTCATGTTTTGCTTTCATAATCTTTATTTCAGCATTCATCTAAAAGTACAATGAGTTTTTAGATGTGTTTTGGAGATAAGTTTGTTTAATCTTTGTGTTTATCAACCATTCCCTATTTACTTCTAACATCTCTTGCTCTGAATTTACTTGAGAAGTTAGAAGTGTCATTAGTTTAGGCATAGTTTTAGTTGAAGTTATGAAACTAGAGAAAACCTCAGCTACGACGCAAAGAGTTTTATAACCTTGTGCTCTCAGCTGAGATAAAAAGACCAAAAATTAATTTAGTATTTCTTTTTACAAATAGTTAGCAAAAAAGGGAGCTTCCCCTCCTAATTTGAAGAGCAATCTAACTATGCATAGATGTCCATTTCCAATACACATTCCAAGGGGTGCAAATTGAAATGCCAACAATTTTTTGGCACCCACCGTGGGGCACGACGTATAAAACTTCAAGAAAGTTAACGCTTTATAACACAGGAATGACAATCTGGTGTCCTACTGCTCCTATTCAACAACCAGGTCTTACTCCTGCTATTATTCAGCCTAATTTCATACTAATTAAAGGCAAGAAAATAGACATTATCAGTAGCCAAAGGAGTTTCATATTTGAGAAGAGAGATCCTGCTTAGTGGAGAAATGCGGCTACTACTCTAGACGAAGAAGAAGAAAAAAGTTGATTTTGCAGGCAGAAGACCAGTATTACCACCTCCTACGTGGCAATAGTTAATCCTGGCTTACCAATTTTATACGCAATGGGCGACAACAACAACAATGATGACAACAACCGTAACGAAAATCACAGATGTCCAACCCCATTACCTTGGGGTAATAATATTGGACCATTGGCTTTACAAGGACACCATGAGTTGCCGAAAGGTTCAAGGAAACATTTTCCTCGATTTCACGATGACGAAGCTCAACACCCTGATGAGCATATCTTTGCATTCGCATCAGCTTGCACCATTTTTCATGTACCACGTGAAGATATTGTCATACATCTCTTTGTAGAGACTCTTGAGGAAAATTCTACTGACTGGTTTCATCATTTGGAACCAGGAATTATAACAAATTGGGCAACCATGCGCAAGAAGTTCTTGGATAGATTCAAACCCGTTGAATATAGTCATCAGTTATTTGCTCAACTCCTGAATTAAAAGATAAAGCTAAATGAACCTCTGAGGGAGTTTGTGGCAAGGTTTAACTGCCTAGTCACATGTCTTTCCCACACACTCAATCCATCACCGAAGATCATGTTGAGCAGTTTCATAAATGCTCTTCCATCAAAAATAGCCTTTTTCTTAAGATCAGGTTATGAAACATAATTACCGACTACACAAGAAAGAGCTATCGAGATCGAGGATAACATAGTTACATCCGTGAAGATGAAGACTGATGCTATCAAACCACTTACAATTTTCAACCTTTCAACAATTACAAGCTGTGATTTCCAGCACCTCCACCAAGACAACTAGTTGAGGCCGAAAATTCTATGGTGTTTTGCTCTTTCCATGAGACTAACACACACATTGGTTCTACATGTCCTAAGAATTTGAGAATGAATCAAATCATGGGATACACTGAAACTGCACCAAGTTCTAGTTTTGTACCTACACTAAGTTCGAACGTTGTCTTACCATAAACAGACAACTTTGATGGCAAGTCTACTGCGAGATACTTTGATGGCAATTGTTCAAGACCCAACTTTAGTAAATTTTGATATTGTGGATTCCATGATGAAGACAAAGGTACAAATCTCTGAACTAGAGTATCTTCAGGATAATCCAGAACAGTTGGATCGAATTCTCAAGGTTGTAAAGAAGCAGGTTGGCATTCAACCCACATCGCTCGACTCATCTATGCCAGTGAAAGAAAAGCCTAAACCCTTTTATATATCTTTATAAATAGGATGATTTAAATTGAGTAATTGCATAATAGACTCAGGAGTGTCAAACAACGTCATGCCTCTACAATTAATGAACGCGTTGGGATTTTCGTGCACTAAGACTCATGAAAAGTGTTATTCACTTAAGTTTAAGTCGGTGTCATTGGTCGGTCAATTAAAAGACGCTCAAGTAAGGTTGGCATCTTGTCCTAAGAAGAAAATAATGATGACCATTCTAGTAGATGACATTCCAACTAGCTACGAGATTTTGCTGAGTAGAAGCTTCTGCAAAGACCTTGGAGGAGAAATTCAACTTGATTGGTCATTCGTGACAATTCCATTGAAGAAAGGAAGTTGCAAGTTGGAACCGAAGGCTAAATCCCAATTCACGGTGGTAAAAACCCAAGACCCCCAAGCACAAGTTCTATATCAAGACACAGATCCTTGTACTTATGTAATGTTGTCAGAAGTAACTGAAGAAAGACAAAACATTGTATGTTCTAAAGACATCCATAGAAAATCCAAAGATGTGGACCATGAGATTTGATGGAAGTTGCACGACAACAGGCTCAAGAGTGGGAGTGGTCATAATCTCTCCCAAAGGTCATTTATATCCATTTGCATACCGCTTGCAATTTGAATGCACAAACAACACAATGGAATACGAAGCACTTATACTAGGTCTCAAGAATGCAAGAGATATGGGTATTAAACTACTCATAGTTGAAGGAAATGCATATCTGATCATGAAATAGATCAGAGATCGATTTCAAGTGAGAAAAGATCGCCTTCAGCATTATAGACAAAGGGTGTGGAATGCAGTTGACTGGTTTGAAGCATTTGACATCACATTCATCCCACGTATAGACAATAGAAGAGAAGATGCCCTTGTGGTATTAGCAACTCTTTTCATCCCACATTCTGATTTTCATCAACATACATTTGCTATTCAACTTATATACAGGCCAGTTGTCCCTAACAATTGCGATAACTGGAAAGTCTTCAATGATGATGATCATATCGAAGAATTTCTTGGCATGGAGGAAAATTTTAAATAACTATTCTTTGAACAAAGTGCTTCTCCCTTCAGAGAATCAATAACAAAAGATTTTGAAGCAATGGAATCAAGTATGATATAATTGAAAGGCAATAAAATTCCCAAGGGTCTAGTATCCTTAGAGAATATATTTGACAGACATGACAGGCACGTGCAAGATCAAAGAAAATCAGCTAATAAGACCTCTGCTGAATATTGTCAAGTAAACATTGGTATCGAAGACAAGCCTTGGCTTGTTAATTTGGGCAAGTGTTGTACTACAGAAGAAAGCGAAAGATTCATCTCTTTGTTCAAACAATATCGAGATATTTTTGCCTGGTCATATGAGGATTTAAAGGTCTTCACGCCTAGAGAATTGTCTCATACAATTCCACTAAAACTTAATGCTAAGCCTTTCAAATAGAAACAAAGACACTACAATCCACGCATTCAAGATACAATCTATGTGGAGATTCAAAAGATGGTGGATGCTAAGATAATTTTTCCAATTCATCATTCCACCTAGGTATCAAACATAGTTCATGTGCATAAGAAGAATGGAGAAATCCGAATCTGCATTGATTTCAGGAACCTGAACCAGTCATCCCTCAAGGATAATTATCCTTTTCCAATCATGGAGCATACATTGCAAACAATCACCAGTTCGGAGATGTGGTCATTACTTGACAATTTTTTTGGATACAATCAAATTGCAATAGCTGAAAATGATTAGATCAAGATGGCATTTACTACCTTGTGGGCTACATTTTCCTACAAAAGGATGCCCTTTGGCCTTACCAACACTAGTGCCACATTTCAAAGAGCCATGGATTTGGCATTTGCGGATTTGAAGAATAAGTTAATCGTCATCTACCTTGATGACCTCACCACTTTCTCAAAGAAGTGGGAAGACCATTTTGCACACTTAATGAAAGTCTTCAAAAGATGTACATATCACAAGATTTCATTAAACCCCAAGAATTCCATCTTTGCGGTGACGAAAGGAAAATTGTTGAGTCACATCGTCTCCAAGGAAGGAACTTGAATTGACTGGGTTGATTCTATCAAAAACCTGTCTCTTCCAACAAGCAAAACTGGAGTACACTCCTTCAGTAAAGTCAATTTCATACGAAGGTTTGTCACAAAATTCTCAGAGCTAACCAAAGATATATCAACTATGATAAATAAAATGTTCGCTTTCAAGTGGATAGAAGAAAGTAAGAAGGCCTTCGTCAAAATAAAAGAAGCCATTAGTCAAGCACCAGTGCTGGTCCAACCTGATTTTGATAATAAAAAAATATTGTTATGTATTGAAACACACTTTGTCTGCCATATTGACACAAAAATTGAATGAAGAAACAAAGCCTCCAATTGCTTTCATGAGCAGTCGTTTCAAAGACAGTGAGTCTCGGTATTCTCAAATTGAAAAGAATGCATATGCGGTTGTTAGGGCTGTTAAAAAAAATAGTTTTTACATCTTAAACTCCCATACGACAGTATATGTCACAGATCCAACAGTCAAAAGTGTCTTAACTCAACAGGATATGAGCACAAAAAGAGCTAACTAGATCGCAAAAGTTTAGGAATATGACTTACAAATCAAGTCAGCCAAACTTGTTCGAGGAGATGTCTGTGTCAACTAATAGCAAAAGATGGTGACTAAAGCACCAGGCTGCCGATGGTGAACTCGAAACTAAGATTAAAGAGGACCTTCCCATCGTCCTACTTGTTGATTCTGCTAATGAATGGTACACTAAAATATGGTACTATTTAACTTATAAAGAATGTCCAACCCACATGGACAAACAACATAAGAAAACATTGAAATTGAAAGCGCAAAATTATGTGCTTATGAATAATGTTCTATACAAGTGTGGGCTTGAT
Source organism: Sequoia sempervirens (assembly GCA_007258455.2). Lineage (NCBI taxonomy): Eukaryota > Viridiplantae > Streptophyta > Pinopsida > Cupressales > Cupressaceae > Sequoia > Sequoia sempervirens. Next base: position 240,489 of record VDFB02156873.1, read on the forward strand.
GGAACATTTTTGTTGTGCATCAACAAGGACCAACAATGACGTTTCTCGGAAACATTTCACAGTGAAGCATGCGGTGGCCACTTTTCATCAAGGGTTACTACATTCAAAATCCAACGAGCACAGTTTTTCTGGCCAACTATGTTTTGCGACACATATGATTGGGTGCACAGATGCCAGATGTGTCAACAATTTGTTGGCAAACTTAAATTGCAGCCATTCCACTCAGGCTAGTAGTCATTGATGCTCCATTTCAACAATGGGGTTTAGACTTTGTAGGTCCAATCAATCCACGTTCTAGTAAGGGGCATGCTTTCTCCCTTACAGTTACAGATTATTTCACAAACTAGGTTGAGGCCATTCCTACCAAAAAGGCTACCTCAGAAGTCATGTGCGACTTATTGAAGGAGTATCATTTGATGCTTCGAGGTACTATGCGAAATTGTGACTAACAACACAAGTTTCGCATACGAGGAGCTAGTAGAAATTTTTCTCGATCATGACATCACCTTGTCTCATTCATCAGATTATTACCCTTAAGGTAATGGACAAGTTAAATCATCAAACAAAAACATTGTCACAATTATACACAAGCTAGTTGATTCCAATCAATGAGCTTAGCACAAGAAACTTTATGACGCTCTTTGGGCTGACAGAATCACTCCCAAGAGAGCCATTAGTACTTCACCTTTTATCATCATGTATGGAATGGAGGCTATGCTACCCATTACACTAGAGTTGTCTGCTTTGCAGCTAGCATCCACGGTGGAAGATGGTGAATTCAAAGATCCAATCGAGAAGTGTGTCCTATACCTGATGAACCGTAGGAAGAAAGGGTGGAAGTAGTTGATAGAATCACTTAGCATCAAGAGCGAGTGAAGAATATTTTCAACAAGGCTCATCAACGAGACTTTGAGATCTAAGATGAAGTCCTGTTATGGCACAAAAGACATGAGCCCAAGGGAATGCACAAAAAAATTGATTCCTTGTGGCTAGGGTCGTTCAAGATCCACGAGTTTGCAAGGGAGAATTCTTACATTCTCTCGCACTTGGATAGAAGGCTCTTCCCGCTACCATACATTGGGGAATATCTTAAGCATTCATCCCTTTGGGGTGGAGTAAATTTCTGTAAATAATTTTCTTTTGTTTTTCGTAGTGTGTTTCCCCTTTTCGTAATGTTTACGTTGTCGTAATGTTTTTCCCCATTTCACAAAGTTTTGTTATGTTTTTAGGTGATTAGGTAGTCTTGTTTTAGGTAATTTTAGGGAAAGTTCCAATCGACAGGTGATTAGGAAATTATCCTAACTCTGATGCCCAATTGATATGACACTAGTCTATGCTTAAATATACAGAGATTCCAAGTTCTTCTATGCAGTAAGTATCCGACATGTTCCCAAAATAGAGCCAAATGCTGTACCCAAAATTAAATTTTTGCTTCATTAAGGTATTTTGGTAAAAATGGTCAAAATCTTGTAAAATTGTTGTTAAAAGTCAAAAAAGGTCAAAATGTCTAAAAATAGCAATTTTCTATATTTAGAAATTTCTAAACAACAAACGGATCATGGTTTTCATGGGTTTATTGTCAAGTGGACACTTGTAAAATTTTGGAAAATTGTGAAATTAGGCTTTCAGGTCCCTATTTTTAGAAAAACCCTAAAAATAGGATATTTGTAGAAATGGCTAAAATTGATTTTGATTGGTTGATTCTTCATCACGATCACATTGGTCCAGTTAGAATCGTCAAAACTCCAGTTTTTCTCTGGTGGGTCTATTTCACTTTTTTGGAAGAAAAGTTAAGATCTTTGAGGTCATCAATGGAGGATGGCCAGATACTAGGTGTCAAAATCTAAGTCTCAAACACTACACAAAACAATCTATGGTGAAAGATGCTCGAAAAATGGTGAACGAAGGAGGGGGTTTTCAAAAGTTGAAAATTGCAAAAATCATTCTAACACTGGAGATGGATGCCTTACCTCAAGGAAGGCGCCTAGGCTTCAATGCCTTAGAATATTTTCAGTTTTTGTTTGTCATTCACATGAAACGGTGAACGTGGTCACGTCAACAACAATGGTGATCGATGTAGTTGACAAACACATGAATGCGAAGATCGAGAAGAGTGAAAATCATTGAAAATGACTAACTTTGGAGTAAAAAAGCGCCCCTGCAAGCCAACGACATCCATGAATTCAAGGGGACAAATACAGTTGTTAGGATTTGCAGTTTTGGGGGTCCTCTTCAGAATTTTGCAGGCTTTCCAACAAGTCCAGTATCTAGTTCACGGGATCTGTCAAACGCCCAGAAATGAAGATCAAGTAGAAAATGTTGAAAGGAAAAGAAACTCAAGAAACTCAAAACTATGTCTAGGGTAGAAAAGCGCCCCTGGCTTGCACAAACGCCTAGAATTTTGAAGCATCAAATGCAATATTTCGGTTTCATGACTTCAAAGAAGTCCTCAAATTTGATCAGGATTCGCGATGAGTTCGTCAACATGTTCATTGGAGCTTTCAAATGACCACATTAAGGTGTTTCGTCAACAGGACAAAGTGAAAATTATATTTTCTACACGCATGGATGCCCCAGTCAACCAGGGGTGCCTAGGAATTTGAGCCCTCTGAAATAGTTGTTAGGTTTTGTAAAAGTGGTCATTATTTCTAGAATTCTTCAAGCTTTCCATTGAATATATCAACCTAACCATGGGATTCATCAATCACCGACAATTGCAGATCAAAGCATGGGACAAATTGGGGAAGTTGAAAAGCATTAAAAAGTGGTTTAATTATGGAGCACAAAATTGCCCCTACTAGCCAGGGGTACCAAGGATTTCAAGCCATCAAAACCACTTTTTAGGGTTTGCTACCTCCAGGAGATCCTTCTCATTTTTTCTCACACTCTTCAATGATTCTATCAGCCAATCCCCAAGATCTATCAGACATCCGAGATTCAGGTTCAAACAAAGGCATTTTGTCAAAGGAAAAGATGAAAATCTTAAAAATATTCTCTAACTTTGTTGATGCAAAGTGCATGTCAGCCAAGGGCACCCAAGATAAAAAGCAGTCAAATGTGGGGTAAGAGACTGGTGTGAGGTATCAATCTCCTAATAATTGATCAGGCTTTCCAGATCAATTCACTTTCAATCTCAATTGCTCACGAATTAGCGGGAAACAATGCTCAAACATTGGGTACCAGTCACGGGAAACTAGCAAATGTCAAAAATTTCAAAAAAACTTAAGACACCTTATCTCAAGTACATGCCCAAGTCAACTTGAGTTACAGATTTCTAAAGACTTTCTCTTCCTTAGGCTGCCCTATTTTTTAGGGATTCTTCGTTTTGATAAATATTTTCACGGGTTGACTCCTAAAATTAAGGTTTTCGCGAGTTAACTGCTTCTTTCACCTCTAAACTTTATTTAAGAAACATTTGGGCATCCATACTTCATTATTTTGTAGGTTGACTTCAAGAGGCGAACACAAAATTTTCTTGTCAATGGCTTTTGAAGGATCAAACAAAGGGCGTTTTGAGATTTCTTCATAGTTTCAAATGCAGGTTGCACAGAAGAACACTTTTCCATAACCCAGTTAGCCAAGGTATCATTTTTTAGAGGTAGAAGGTCATCATCTCCAAAATTCATCAATATGGGTCTTTCTATTCTACATTTCTCTTAAAGATTGGCAATTTTTTATGTAAGCTTTCAACCCTAATTTTTAGGGATTCTTGAAAAAATCATTTTTTCATGAAACTGGCAATCTAGGTCTATTTAGTACAATATTGGCTACAAAACCCATGTCCCAGATTTTTCCAAAAAAAATAGTTTTTGCGCCTTCCATTTCTCTAGGGTTTTTATCCTTTTCAAAAAAACTCATTTTTTCCAAAAAACAATTGATTTGGGCCTCTTCAACACACAAGCACCTACAAAACCCATATCTCACATTTTTTTGGTAAAAAATTGCTTCGCAGCTTCTACCTCTGAGGGTTTCTTGCATGTTCATGAAAAAGTTAGTTTTTTGAAAAACAACCGATCTGGGTCTTTTGAGAACGACATTCTAAACAAAACCCATATCTCACAATTTTTCGAGAAAAAATTGCTTTGCAGCTTCTACCTCTGAAGGTTTCTTGCATGTTCGTGAAAAAGTTAGTTTTTCAAAAAATGGACGATTTGGGTCTATTGAGAACAACATTCTCAACAAAACCCACATCTCAGATTTTTCTAGAAAATCTACCTCTCAATGAAGCTATTTTTAGCCTTTCTGTAGAAGTTGTTCAAACATAGTCATGTTCATAGTCATTCTTCAAGTTTTCAGATATGCAGTTCTCTCCAATCGAATTCAAGACCAAATCGGTCTTGCTTCATGATTTCTTGAAGACACTTGACATCAACTTACATCAAGTACATCCAACGGTTCATTTCAACACTTTGATAGGCATAGACTGCATTACAATCCAAAATCTTGAACTATCTGGGTTACTGGCAGCAACTTCTTTTCCCATCTCAGCGCAGAACATCGAGTTTGTAATTGCTTGTGTCAAGCATTGCAATCCCACCTCACAAGAAATCCAATTAGTAGATAGGTGAATAATTTACAGCCTCAAGTCAGGAGATGTTGAAAGATGTTTTTCCATTCCACCATGTCTAGATAACCTAATTGTATCAACTAAAAAATGCGAAAAGGAGTGGAATACACAAAAGGATTAGTGCTAGAAAAGGATGGCACAAAGGTGGCTGAAAGAAAAACAAAACAATTTTTCGAGAAACGTTGGACATGGAGAGTTCAAAGATGAATTTGCAATCCTAATTGCTCTGCTCAACCGTGTCACAGGTCAAGCAAAGGCGCATAAGTTTCAGCCATGGATTTTCTACATCATATCTCATATTGTCAACAATAGAAAACACTATGACTAGTCAGCTTCGATCAGTGACACTCTTCACAGCCCGATGACATGATTCTTCAAGGCCCATGAATTCCATATGATTTCATACCTTGTATATCTAATAGCCTTTCAAGGAAAGTTTAGAGGTATGAATGTCGTTAGAACTCTGGGCATACAGCAGGTGTTTGAGGATCACTCGCAATTAGATCTCTCATAGAGCAGCATTTAAAGCGAGTGAATGATCTTTTCCTGATGCATACAGTGCGGGATTTTCACGAGTTGCATATACGGTTTTCAGCAGATGCCAGATTGGCAATGGTGGATTGGGCTGATTGATTTATCCAATTCCCCACATTCTCCTACATACACGTACATGGCTTCTCAGGTGATCCAACCTTGCTACCTTGATATCCATCAAAAAAGGTAGTATTGATGGAGTTTCTAAGGCAATTGCATGAAGTCCACACTTTTTTGTGTAACAAATGCAAGTATATTGCCAGTTTCCCTTTTGAGATGAGTATATATAGATGCATGTCAGCAACATAAGCTAAGTTGATGAGCAATGAAATGACAAAGCTTAATCTCAAGTTTCTCGTAGAAAGGCGTTCATATGACCCTTGGGGTCTCTTGGCAGCTCGTCTTCGTCAGAATTCTTCACATAAACCTACAATAGAAGATTTTTGGGTTAATTGTGAAGATGAGTTTGAAGCATGCAAGCGTAATTACAGTAGATTCACTCTTCCTTAGATTGTTGATTTCTTATCAAAAGATGTGGAGGGATTATCAGATGATGAAGGAGAATTCTTACTTCCCACGTATGTCAGAGATCAGGTTGATTAGTAGTCACTTCGACCAATTGATTGGTATGCCAAAGAGAGCACCACCATTGAGGAATGGACAAGTTGAGTTGTAAATAATAGCAAACTATTCTTCAGTAGCAAGAGATTGCGAAAGGTAGTCACTCTAGTTATAGAGTCGCCTTTGGTTCCCACCACACTACCTTCCACTTCCAAATAGAAACCTAGAGTGAAAGCAATGAGCAATCCTCCAGAGGGTACAAAGAACTACAGGATGTCGATGAATTTGAAGGAAAAGATGCAATCTCCTATTAGGAATCAGCAAGAACAACAAGTGGATGCAGCCAAAGATACAATTGAATCAATACAAGAAGTCGAAGCAGAGCCTCCTATCCTTTCATCACCACTGCAGTCTCCTCCAATTCACACTGATTTGGAGTCTGATTCACTAATTTGTGACATCTTAACACCAACTCATTCATCAAGATTTGATGAGACTAGAACCAGTCATTCCTAGTGAAGTTAGTTGAGACTCTTTGTCTTGGCTTGAGAACCTCCTAGGAAGGAAGAGGATAAATCCGTCTTACTAGTTGGACTTTGCAGAGTTTGATAATGTCTACCAAGACACATCAGACAAGAAACTCAAGAAGCAAGTTCACATGGACAAGAATGCTGACAATGAGATTTTCATTGAGATTGCCACAATGTCAGAAGACAAGAACACTAACGAAGTTGAGGTTGATGACTTCACATTGGTCAAAGCCAACCTTGGTAAGAGCACTCGACAAGCTGATGTAAATCTCTTTAACGTTGCAATAGTTAACTTGAAGGAGAGAGTGCTCAAAGATGCAGAAGACAAGGCAGCCCTTAAGGCTGAAAATCGACAACTCCAACAGTACATCTCCAAATTACTTCACAGTACTTTACATGTCATCGCTTTGCTCCCACAGATATTGGAATCATCTTCCGATCAAAATCAGCTAAGTCAATTGGTTATTTATGGGAAATATTTGGGAGATTGGGTGGCAGAATTCATCACTAGGGGCATATTCATACTTGTAGAGATGTACCAATTGAGGTACAATGCCCACGATCTTCGCTCAAGAATTTAGGAGTCAAAGCAGAACATAGCATAAAGGAAGCCCAGAGATGAGATCACCATTTCTGACTTGAGAATTGCATACGATTCAGTCACTACAAAAGAAAACAAGAAGCTTTTTACTTGGAGAGAACAAGACCTCTTCAAAGTAAAAACTTATGAAGTAATATCTGCTGAAATGGCTAAATATAGTCAAAAGCTGGCAAGTACTCTCAAGTTCGTAAGAACATTTGTGTCACAAATTCCTTGCTAATATCAACATGAAGATGGTGATTACATTGATCTCAGCAAAGTACAAATGGAGTTTTAGGATCTTATCCGTAGTAGTTTCAACGGTGACCCTATTGACTACAAGTTGAGTCAAGTTGTAACAATGTCAGCAAGATTTGATGGAGCTAAAAAGAGAAGAGAGTTTCAAAATCAGATCGTGGATGGAAAAGAGATGTTGCAGAGACAACACATCCTTTTAAAGAGTATCAGTGTTCCTAATGCAGAGGCAGTTAACAACTTTCTGGAGGACTTGATTGCTCAAGTTGCTGATGAGTGAACTAACAATTGAGGCATGCCATGTTCTACAATGATAGAATTTTAGATCAACAGTTAACTTGATGCATTTTCCAAGTTAATTGATTGTCCTCTTTTTCATGCATGTCCATCTTTGGTGACATCTATTGTCCAGTTGGAGTTTTCTTTAGTTTTAGAACAATTAACTAATGTTAGTCATTTCATTCAAATATTAGTTATCTTTGTTTAGACATAAGAATAAATCTTGCATGTTGGCAAGACTAATTGTTAACACAAGGAGATTTTAAGGTTCCTACTCCTGTGTTTGTGTATAAATAAGAGAAGCCTTGCTCATTATTTTCTGAACCGTGCTTGTGATAACATAATACTGAGCTTATTTTGGCCTGCTACTTTGTTATTCAGTATATGTTCAACTTTCTCAAGTGTAATTTTCTTTGATCGTAAGTTGTATGCCTATTTTAGCTACAATCTACTATCCTAGATGTGTGATTACTGTTGGAATTTGAGGAAATAAATCTTAGGCCTACCTTGCTTTGATCCATGTTCTCAAAGTCTTTCGATGTTATTGTTTCATGTTTTTCTTTCATAATCTTTATTTCAACATTCATCTAAAAGTACAATGACTCTTTAGATGTGTTATGGAGATAAGTTTGTTTAAGCTTTGTGTTTATCAACCATTCCCTGTTTACTTCTAACATCTCTTGCTCTAAATTTACTTCAGAAGTTAGAAGCGTCATTAGTTTAGGCATAGTTATAGTTGAAGTTACGAAACCAGAGAAAACCTCAGCTACGACAAAAAGAATCTTATAACCTTGTGCTCTTAGGTGAGATAAACAGATCATAAATTAGTTTAGTATTTCTTTTTACACATAATCAACAAAAGAGGGAGCTTCCCCTCCTAATTTGAAGAGCAGTCTAACTGTGCATAGTTGTTTGTTTCTAATACACATTGCCAGAGGTGCAAATTGAAATGCCAACAACTTGGTTCATCATTTTGACAAATATTTTATGCCAAGATAAATTTCACTTATTCTTGTCAATTTTGTAAATTGTGTCATGGGGATTTTTAAGAACAATAACTTTTGTTTTTACTCAATGGATCACTGCTAATCTTTAGTGATGATTAGATATGACACTTAAGGAAATATTTAGGGTTGAGCCAAGCTCCAGTGCTTTAAGTGATATTTAGATTCACAACCTACTAGCCAGCTTACTATTTGGTGTATAAGACCTTATACTCCACAAGTTTCAAATTGTTTTAATCTCATGGCCAAGCTTGGTAATAAATAAACCCTTTTCAACCCACCTCCACTTTATTAGCTTTCATTTATTAAATTATAAGTATTTTCTACTGAGATAATTTCACCAAATTGTTTCAATTTCTATGAATTATGTAATCGAGTTGTTTAAGAACTAGTGCAATTTGAATGAAAGAATGACTAGTATACCTAGACCAATAGCTTAGGGTTTAGACATGAGATAATCAACATAAATGTCAAATAATTTCAATTTTTAGGACATAACTTATCTGCTTATTGGATTTGTAAAGGGTTTATCTACTAGAAAATGAAATAATGCAATGCAATCAACTTCACTAAGTAAACTATCTTTCAAACTTATAGTAAAGCATGATTCATCAGTAGCATACACCACACTGTTAATCTAGGGGGGTGAATCTAGTTGAATGAGGACTCAATTGTTTTTCATATGTATAGTATTAATAGCACGATGACAATTTTTAGGGTAAGGAAAGCAAGAAATAGGTGAAAGAAACAATCCAACAGTAGGTTTATCCACTCATTTTGGTATCTTTTTCAGATTTATGATGTTTCCGATATCTTAAAACATCTTAATAAGGATTGATAGACCTGCAATTTTTTTCGTATGATATTCATTTTTGTGACTCTCGGTATCATTGTTAAGCCATCCTTTTTTGTTTGATTGCTTTAATTTTGTCCCCTAGTTTAATTGACTGCCTCAATCATATCAATTTTGGGTGTTCAAATTTTAGAGAAATATTGTTGATATTTACTTAACAACACTTCACTTGAAGGAAGGCATGAAGGCTTATGTCAAATTGAGGTCAATAATCATGCCATAACCATTGCACCATAAGATGTTTTAGATATTTTGATTTACTTTTTTAAGATCATATGTTTTGAGCTATGGAGATTTAGGGCTTAAATGCTAAGCCATGCTTATAAGGTACACATGTCCAAATCAAGGTCTATGATAACTTTCAAATGACTTTGGGATTACACCACATCATTGAGGAATCATCCATCCAACAAATGGTAGCAGAGAAAGAGAATGTAGGCAGAGCCCTTGGGAGGTGCTTTGTATCCTACATATGAGTTGCTTTGCACTTAAACTTTAGTTAAGATTAGTTTCAACTATTGAGCATTCTTTAAAACATTATATTGTTTTTGGTTCTTTATCAAGGACTATGTTGGAGAACTATGACCATTCATCTGTCATGATTTCAATATTTAAAATGAATGTTAGGGATTATGTTTTTCTAAAGGTGTTGTGATCTCCATTTATATATAGTACAAAGCAGCCAAATCTTGTCCAAGGCCTATCAGATTGATCCTTAACATCTTTATGAAATTCCATGCAATACACTATTTGGTTTCCAGTCTTATGTTAATTAGGGGCATTTCCTCGCTAAGAAAACTTATAAAGTCTAGTAAATTTTCCTTATTTGGCTAGCATTTTGTTAAGTAGTTCCATCTTCTTGTCCAATCAATTAATTTTTGCAAAGTTGTATGTTGTATCCATATGAAATTTTTGTATTTTATCAAGTATAAAGTTAACATCTATTCTTCCCAAGTGCAAGTCATGATTATGTCTTGTCTAGTTTGTTATGTCTTGTTGTGTTTGTGGCTCTTTTTAGAATGTTTGCAGGATGATGGAAAGGAGCTCTTGAATTCATCTATCTTGGTGAAGAAAGAGAGGTTGTTGTGGGAGATATTTCCTAAGTTTGGTGATAAACATGCCCCTGACATTTGGAGTATAATTTCAAGATTTTGCATAGAAATGATGCACCCTTATGAAGATGAGATTTTTCCAAATTCAGCTCTAGAGTTTACATTCAAAGGTATAGGCCTCTATAAGGTGGAATTTCATGCCTCCACCATGTTAGAAAAGTTGCAACATTCATAACTCTCAATTTCTACCTTTATCCTTGACCAAAGAGATACAAACAGTGGTGATTTTGCAAAGGGATCAATGGGGGTTAATTAAGGAATCTTAGATAGCGATTCCATAATACATGTAAAGAAAAATAATTATAGTGATTACTTAAAAGGAACTATAATGCAGTGATTCCACAAAAAAGCATATAATTAATAATTAAAAAGCTTTAAGGGGCAGTGCTTGGTTATGGAGGGATGTATCCCTTGCCAAGATAAAAATATTAATGAAAAGATGTTACTCTCCCTATCATAGAAAGGGAGAAAAAATTATTAGGGGAAGGCATCAACTGGAAAAAGAGAAATCAATAGCAATTCAGGTAGTATCTGCACAAAATAGATTCAAACAAAAATCACTGATTAAAGCATACAATTATTATTCAAGGATTGAAGTGTCAATCCATCAAGAAATATTAATTGGCAATAGTCTAGCAAATACATCAAGATATCAATTATGAATTATAGGTAGTATTTAAAAATCGAACGAGTTTTGGGCTCACGGGTTGGGCTAAGGGTCGAAAGGAAAGGGTCTTTCATGCCCTTCACAAGCTAAGGACGGGTTCCTTGGTATTGTCACTATTGAGTTAGGGATGAGGTCCTTTAATTCAACAGTTTTGCAAAGTATTGCTAGGGAATTCACAATTTGACTACTTGGGTATTATGCTAATTATTGATTTGGGTATTATCATAAATTTCTTAATCTTGGATAAAACTATTGCCATATTTTGAGCAAATATTGTTGTTTTAAAGAATATCCCAAAAAGGGACATTACAATTGGTATTAGAGCTTTGATCCTACCAACCCGAGGATCAAAAATTAAGTGTATGCAATTGAGCCAAAGAGCCTTGGAAAGAGACAGGAGAAAACTAGAAGCAAATCAAGGTAAAAAAATGGGTGATTTTGAGGGAAATCAAGTAAATGAATTGAAATCTTATATGAAGAGATAAGAACAAACAACACAATTGCTTCTCCAAGCAATTGAAAACATGAATAATACAATCAACGCTCTTAGGCCTAACCAAACCAATGGAAGAGACGTTAATTCAAACCATTCCAAAAATAACGATAGGACTCCATTAAGATCTTCACCTAGAGTGATAAGGCCTACATTCTTACCAAGAGAGGAGCAATCAGGAGAAGAAGAAGAACCCAACATGGCAGCAAATGGCATTGATGAATGTGTAGAAGCATATTCAAGAATTGATCCCGACCTTAGAAGGCATATTCCATTTAAAGAATATTATAATGCAAGGTCAAGAAATACCTCAAGAAGAGAAGGAAGGCAGGGCAACAAAGATTTACAACAAAGCGTAAGTAAGATGACTCTTCCCACTTTTGATGGTTTGGGGAAGGTCACTGCCCGAGCATAGGTCCAAAAACTAGATACCTATCTTTCTCTTACTCCCATCATGGAAGACGAAGCCATTAAATTTTCCATTCTTCACTTAGAGGGAATAACACATGAATGGTGGCATCATGTACTAATCACACAAGGGCATCATCTCATTTTAATATATGATGATTTTACACAAAGACTTATAGAAAAGTTTGATAGGAAGAACTCGAAGATGCATTTTAAGGAGTTGGAACTCCTAATCTACAATGAAGGTCCATGGAAGATGATGTAATATAGTTCCAAACGATTTCCATCATTGTACCGAATATTAATGAGAGTAGACTCAAATTTTTATTACAAGATGCTATTAGAAGGGACTTGAATTTGGAAAACTCAACACCTAAAAACAAGACCTACCAAAAGGAGACACAAGCAACCTTTTGTGTTTAAGTTGTTGAGTTGAGCTAAGGAATTGAGAAGTGTCATGTTGAGTAGCTTGTTTGTAGGCAACAAAGGCTCATATTTTTGTATAAATAGACGAGAGGTTTACCTCATTTGGATACGCATTCACTTGCATTTTGTTATTTTTTATCTGAAGTTATTCTTTTTTTTTCTAAGCTGAGAGATCCTCATTCATCAAGTGAATGAACATTCTTTAAGCATTCATCAATATAAATGGCATTGTCATTTCATAAAGCCTTCCTGGGTTTTGAACTCAAACTTCTTTCCATTCTCCCCAATGGTGAAGGTGTTTTTGCAACCATTATGTATAACACATCAATCATACTAAAAAAGTCTTCCCAAGAACACATGGTAAATATCCATTGGGATCACATCACAACATACCTCATCCACATATCCTCCAGTGTGAAATACAACCGAACATTACTCTATCGCTATGAGTTGTCCCTTCTACAACCAAGAGACTATACAACATGGGATGCACAACCATCTTCAACACCAACTTTTGAACCATTTATGTTGATACTAAGTTATTAGAGCTACTTCCATCAATCACCAACTTGCAAAATCTACCTCCCAACTTGCACTTATTCTAGAGAAAACACTTCCTCTACCATGGATCATTATCTTTTTGCAACACATTCTTGTGAGCCTCAAGTTTGAGCCTCTTCACAACTTCTCAACAAACTAGCCTCTTCATTCTTCGCAACATGCACATTCTTCTCTGTGCAACCCTAGTCTCATGCAATATCTAGACACTCAAAGCTGCAATAACCTACTTACCCACATTTCAAGCATGTCCCTACAAAGCCATTTTTGTGACTTTTCCTTGTATCCCCACCTCTATTGGAGATCTACTTGCACTTTGAAATTAACACAACCACATGGCTTACTATGCTTTTACTATGACACAAGCATGTCTTCCTATGCTTAGCTTTCTCTTCACATTCTTGCCTTTACCAATATTGCACATTCACTTATCTACACAACTTCTCCATCTCCAATGCTAGTTGGTAGGCCTCCTCAAAGGTCAAAATGGTCAACAATCATATCTCATTCTAAATGGAGATGCCCAATCCATTAACATATATTAACACTATAACAATGCATGTCCCTACAAAGCCATTTTTGTGACTTTGCCTTGTATCCCCACTTCTATTAGAGATCTACTTGCACTTTGTAATTGACACAACTACATGGTGTACTATGCTTTCACTATGACACAAGCATGTCTTCTTACACTTAGCTTTCTCTTCACATCCTTGCCTTTATCAATATTGCACACACTCACATATCTACACAACTTCTCCATCTTCAACACTAGTTGGTAGGCCTCCTCAAAGGTTAAAATGGTCAACAATCATATCTCATCATAAATGGAGATGCCCAATCCATTAACATATGTTAACACTATAACAATGACATCCTCTCCACAACCAACATGAATGCATAATCTATAGAATTCCTCAATTTACTCCTTCACAAATGCCTCTTGGCCTAGCTTTTGGAGATCGTTGTGCATATCCAACATGTAGTTCGTTGGAAAAGGCTTCCTCTTTAGCTTCACCAACATGCAATCCCACTATGATCTTGTGCTTTCCCTTCACACAACTTTTGTAGACCAGCTCCCACTACAAGCATGCCTTTCAACTTCATGGCAACATGCTTGACTCTCTTTGGGTCCTCAATGTCTTCAAATTTGAAGTATCTCTTCAAAAAAACAATCCAATAAATTTAAGCTTCTCAAGCACCAAGGGAGATTAATATTTGGCTTGCTCCAAACATTCATCAAACTATCCGTGAATCTTTCTTCCTTCAAAATGTCCTTGAGATCACCTATATTCATGACAACTCATTACACATCATGACCTCCTTCATCATCACCAATATCCTTTGTCATCATAGGAATTCTTTAATGTGTATTGTCAATAGCATAAAGTCATGCCTATCAAAAAAGACTGCAACATGGACCACTAGCAAGTTCCTTAGACCACTTTATCCTACTTTGTGAGCCACCTCCTTTGGTGCACCTACAATGCAAAACATTGTGCACAAACAATTTGTTAATGGAACTCTTAGCTAACCTCTACAAGTCGCAACACAAAGCTCTAATGCCAAACTAGTGCAACATTGTAGAAACTTGAGCTAACAAAAAACTAATGGGTGCAAAGAAAGCACACAATAGAAGCAACTAGTTAAAAGATTGCAAAAAGAACACACAAATCCAAATTCCTTATAGAATAACTGAAATATTAAAAAAGGCCAACCAATATGCATTATCCAACACTACACTACCCAAAACGTTAAAGAGATATGCAGAGATTCTCAACCAATATGCATAACCCAACACTACACTAGAGACTCTACACAACATAAAACACTCAAGCTTGAAACTCTTCCAAAAACTAATTCTATCAACCTATCTTATTTACAAAAGTCAACCCCTACAAATGACCAAAGCTTACCATTATATAGTGCATGCCAATTGGGTTGCCAGATTGAATTGAAGTTGGTTGATTCAAACCATCCCATAATAAATTTGAAGTTAATATTCCTAACACTAGGCTTGTCATGCAATCGAATGATTTGATCACGCCATCTAACACATATAGCTGACATTGTCAACCATACTAAACACCTAACAATTGATAAATCAAAATGAAGTATGCATGCACGAAATGAGTTGCACAAAGTAACAATATGATTGGTCTTCAATCAATGAATATGAACATTCACTTGACAAAGATGTATGTTGTAAACTACCACATCACATCACATGCATAAGTTAAGCTCACGCACAAAACTAAACATCTAGTTTTGGTTCATGCAAGAAATCATACCCCCAACGATGCTTTTGTATCATATAATAACAATATAATTAGTTAATAAATCATCAAGCAATCAAGTCATACCAACAACCATATGAGTGACCAATCAAGTGAGACCAACACTGCCACCAATCAAGTTTAAGATAGATGTGAGGTCAAGATCAATTCAGTGATACCTATCATTCAATACCAATGGGTGAGCAAACTATACGCACTAGCGAACAAGAGGACAAAAACTAATATTGATCAATCTAGTGAGGTGAACTATAGACTTGTTAGTGAATTTGTTGGTAGATTAACTGAGTGAAGTTGTTAATAAAACAATCATGTGAGAGGAAAATGCAAAACTAATTAGAAAAGAGAGATGTGAGACTAATCAAATGAGGAACTATGCAAGAATAAGGACCTATGCAAGACTAAACAAATGAATACCTACACAACTAACAAAAAAGGTCCTAAAAGAAAAACAACCTTAAGACACCAAGAAAGGACTACAATTACAATTATATAAACTATAGAAAATAATCACTTAAAGTCAAAAAAACCAATTCACTCAACTATTAACAATTTTTGCATACCTCATCCATGATTGCAAATCACAAGCTAAATAAAATTTATATAATGCATAGAGTGTCTCTTTGATAAACACATAAAACAAATGTAGCGTAATGTGAGAAGTTGATATTATTATAAAACATGTAAATAATAAATATGTTGTAATAGTAATTAAAACTAAAGATATACAACATAACATCATATTAGTAGTATATGTAAATAGCACTTCACTCAACTATTCATAATTTATTCATACCTTAATCAAGATTGCAAGTCACAATTTAGAAAAATTTCTCCAACCCATCAAATGCCAGTTGATCTCATAATCACATTAAACAAACCCAATGTCATTAAAAGAATAAATATGTTATAATGAGTAGCCAATCAAGAGAGGTAGAAACATGAGGTTGATTAAGCAAAGTATGAATGCAAAAAAAATTGAGCAAGATACGAAAACGAGAATGATCAAGGGAGCTATGAATGAGACACCATTCATGGCAAGAGTGGGAGAACAATTGAATCAATTGCAAACGCTAGACCAATCAAACGAAGTACTAATGCGAGACCAATCAAGAGAAAACTACGTAAGACCAATCAAGATATAGACCTCCTTGAGATCGATCAACTAAGGGACCTACACCAACAATCAAGCAACATACAAGGAATTGATCAATAAATATACCCACATGAGACCAATTCAACAAGGGAACTACACAAGAGTGATCTAACAAAGGACATAACCAATCTTGATTGACCTAGGGACCTACACAAAACCAATCAAGTGAAGCAACACAAGACCAATTAGGTAGTGACCAAACACAAGATTCTTTCAAGCAAGGCTAACGGTAGATCAATAAAGCCAAGCCAACAAGCAACCAATTGAACTATGCTAGCTTTGAGCCCTAGATTGAACCAAATCGACAAGATTCTAATTGAGCTAGATAATCAAAGAACCAAATGAGGGGCCAACATGAGAATGATCAAGGAAAAACATGAATTGTTCGACATAAGGAAAAACACAACCTATTCGTCTAAGAGAAAAGGGCGAGACAAATCAAGGCTAAATGAGAAATGCACCAATTGAATGAGGCACACTATGAAACTAATCAATTGAGGGATAATTTTGAAATATGAAACCAATCAAAAAAATAACCTACGCAAGAATTATTGACATTTAGACCATTACATATGAACAAGTCAAATAGATTACTCATGCAAAAGTATAAATATATGGCAAAGCAAAAATAAAAACACCTTCAATATCTCACCTTTCACAAAATAACTAGTCTAAACAAATCATCATGTAATCAATCAACACCAATAACCATACGAGTGGCAGTCAAACAAGACTAACAAGCAACCAATCAAGCAAGATCAACAAGCAATCAATCAAGTGAAGGATAGACATGAGACCAATCAAATGAGGGACTTACTCCAAATCGACTAAGACAAAACTATCAAATGATACCAACAAATGGAAAAGAGATAGATACTGATTGATGATCACGGTGACAATAATTGATGATCATATAATCAATCAACAGTCATACGAGTGGTAGTCAAACAAGACTAACAAGCAACCAATCAAGCAAGATCAACAAGCAATCAATCAAGTGAAGGATAGACATGAGACCAATCGAATGAGGGACTTACTCCAAATCGACTAAGACAAAACTATCAAATGATACCAACAAATGGAAAAGATAGATACTGATTGGTGATCACGGTGACAATAATTGATATTGATCAATGAGCTTAAATGTGCAAAGTCATTGATAGAACAATTGAGTGAGGGATAGATGTAAAACTGATCAAAAAAATAGACATGATATTGATCAAACAAGGACCTACATAGAAGTGATTGAATAAGCAACTAACTAACAACCTAACACCAAACAAATGAGGACCTACAACCAAGAGAGCAATAAGACACCAGCAATCGAGCATGAGACAGGTAGCAACAAATAGAGGTCAATCCACACATGTTTAAACCTACACACCACAACAAAACATACTTGATCAAACATTTTAATCTAATTCCCATATTAAGCTATGTAACAAGCCTACAATCACAATTATATAAATTATACAAAATAAACACTTGAAAATCAAGTCAAAGATACCAATTCACTTTAACAATCCACATTTTTTACATACTTCATCAAATATTGCAAATCACAAGCCAAAAAAATTGTCCAGCCCATTAAATGTCACTTGTTTTAATAACATAAAAGTGACTCAACATAATGTAGGAAATTAATGTAATAAAAAACATTCAAACAATAAATATGTTCTAAATATATACCTAAAGCTAAAGATAAAACACCTAACATTATATTATTAGTACTTTTTACATAACAATTCACTTAACTATTCATAATTTCTCCATACCTTACAAAAGATTCGTCACAAGATGAATAAATTCATCAAACCAGTCAAGTGTCCCTTATTCTCATTATCCTAGGAGACCAACCCAATGTACTGTAAGAAGTCAACAAAATGAAAAAAATTATAAGAACCATGTTATAATGTGTAATTGATCAAGTGAGGTAGGAATGTGAGAATGAATGAAATAAGCACAATTATGAGAACAATCAAGTGCATGAATATTATGAGATTGATCAAGCAAGATACAAACATAACATCAATCTAGTAAGGTACATATACAATACTAATCGAGCAAATTACAAACACAATATCAATTGGGTAAATATGAATACCGGACGAATTGAATTAAGTATGAATGTGAGATTGCTCAACAAAGAAACCTATGCAAGACCAATTGAGAGACTTACACAAGATTAATCAAGATAGAAACATGTGAGATTGATCAAGCAATGAACCTACACAACATCGATCAAGTGATTGAGATACATGCAACGAATCAAGAATGGTACCTACGCAAGACAAATCAAATAATGGGCCTACATAAGACAAATCCAACGAGGGACCTATGCATTCCTAACTAACTAACTAAGTGAGCCACAAGAAACAAACAAAGTGAACCTATGCAAGACAGATTAGGCTAGTGACCAACTTGAGATTGATCAAGCAAGCCTAACAATAGATCAAGCCAAGCCAATGAGAAACCAATTGATCCATGATAGCAACAAGTTGCCAACAAAACCAAATCAAAGTGTTATTGATTAACCTGGATAATCAAACAACGAAACAAAGAACTGACATGAGAATTCCAATAGATTGTTCAAGTTAGGATGACAATAAACCAATCAAGTGAGGTCATTAGTAGATTAATTGAATGAAATCATTGATAGAACAATTGAGCGAGTGACAAATGAAAGACTTATAAAAAAAGGAGACGTAAGATTGATTGAGTGAGGTCATTAGTACATTAATTGAATGAAATCATTGATAGAACAATTGAGCGAGTGAGAAATGAAAAACTAATAAAAAAAAGGAGACGCAAGATTGATTGAACAAGGATGTATGCAAGACCAATGAGATAAGAACCTATACAAAATAATGGAACGAGAACATATGCAAAGTCGATCAAACAAGATACCAACAAATAAGCAATGAAAGAGGAACAAATAGTGAACACCAATCCACACCCTCTCTTTTCACGCTACATAAACCTACAGACCACAACAAAGTAAAATTTGTCAACTCTTCTAATATACTTCTCAAATTACACTATATAACAAGACTACAATTACAATTAAATAAACTATAGAGAATAATAACTTGAAAATAAAGTCATAAATACCAATTCACTCAACTACTCACAATTTTTAAATACCCCAACTAAGATTGCAAGTCACAAGCTAAATAAAATTTCTCCAACCAATTTAATGTGACTTGCTTTGATAATCAAATAGAATTGACCCAATGTAATGTAAAAAGATAGTATAATAAAACAAAATTTGAACAATAAATATATTCTATTTTGTACCTAAATCTATAGTTAAAGAAAATAACATTATACCATTAGTGTTTTTTACATAAAAATTCACTCAACAATTCATAATTTCCCTATGTAACCCAGGAACATGTCCTCGACCAAAATAGGGATGTCCCTAACAAGAAACATTTTGGAGATGCGGGGACGGACCAAAAACATCCCCCCACCATCCCCAATTATTTTTAAAATTCGGAAACATCTTTGAGGATGTCTTTAAAAACCTAGGAAACATCAAGAGACGGCTAGCATCCCCAAAATGAACAGGAGATGGCTAGCCCTCCTTGTGACAGACAAGGGACATCTAGCCATCCTCGACACGGACAGGGGACGTTTAGACATCCTCTGACCGTCATGGCCCAACAAGTTTTCTAAATGTCTATAGTGTCTAAATAAGCAATCTTTTGGGTATTATTTTAAGTTTTTTGTGAGTTTTAGATTTGAAGGATTTATATTCACTATTCAAGCCACCCACAACATAGGGTTTGATATCATCCAAATCATATAGCAGCTATGCCAAGTGTGGCATCGTCCTTTGACAAGATTTTGTGTATAGTTTGAAGAAGCTTGTTTAGTAAGAATAGAACAGATTTAGGAATGGCAATTTGGATAGATTCTCTCATTCCTTTCCAAAGACCTACAACAATAGCATTAGTCACTATACATACAATAATTATTATTATTTTTCCAGTTGTGTTAATTCTATTCTATAAGCATCTAACATAGTCAAGGATTAGTATTATTTGCTTCATCATTCCAAGATGATATTAGAAGACTATACTTGTCCTACTTTAGTTTAGAGTTGAGTTATTTAGAATTTCCAACAATGATATTATTATAAGTATTTCCATATTTACCTATATATTGTCCAAAGTTGCAACTATGTATAAGATAAATTTTAGTTGATTTATGCTCTGAGCATACTACATTTGTGTGATTTATTATTTGGCAGAAATAAATAAGTTCATTGCAAACTTTACTTCATGTTTATTTTCTCAAACATCTATTAAAATACACATGGTGAAATACAACTTGGTAAAAACACATAATACCCAATCATAATACTTCAGTGGTATTAGAGTTGGCTTTCCTACCAGCTTGTCGGAAGTTCAATTAAAACTAGCAAGGTAGCATCTTATGCAGCCAGAGGGTTCACAGTGTTAAGGTTCTATTATATATCTTTGTTGCAAAACTTGCCGAATTTGTACAAAAATCTCGCAAGTCGGTCGAAAAAGCATGAGTTTGTTTTTCTTGCTTGCAATTTTTAAAAAAAAAACACGATTTTTATTTCATTTTCACATGTGGTTGGCGACTTAGGGCATGCAGCGACATGCCAACTACTAATGAAGGTTTAAAGGTTGCCTCCAAACCCCCACAAGGGGCGCTGCACCTTGACCCCGTTGGAGGCATTGCACCCAAACCCCCATGAAGGGCACTGCCCTTCAATCTCATTGGCATCTCCATTCCCAAATCTCCATTAGCTATTAGGATCTCTTGTCAAAACAGAAAATTGATTACAATGAGGGGGTGATGAGGACTTGAAAATTTGAAATACAACTCTTGAGTGTGCTAACTTAGACATTATTATCACACAACTTGCCAAAAATCTCTTTACATGAGGCAAATTTTGCATATGCCATGGGTAGTGGAAGTGGCATTGCAACTCATTTAGAAATTGAACTCATTAATAAACAATATTCTCTACAAAATTAGTAATATGTGTGTTTTTGAAGAATATATGCCATGGGTAGTGGAAGTGGCATTGCAACTCATTTAGAGATTGAACTCATTAATAAACAATATTCTCTACAAAATTAGTAATATGTGTTTTTTTGAAGAATAATTTTAAAATTTATGTATTTTAAAACGTTTGATAAAATTGTTGAGTTTTTCCCCGAGTTTTTGCCAAGTCCCAAGTTTTCTAAAATTTTGGGCATGTCAAGTTATTGTCAAGTCTGGGTTTTTCAACTATGATGTATATGATGATTTCCTTATCCCTCTAATAGGTGTTTTGAAGATTATATATATATATATATATATATATATATATATATATATATATATATATATATATATATATAGTTAAGATGTTAGAAATGCTTCACCATAATATCTCACACCTTATAGTTTCCTATTTTCAATTGAATAATTGAAGGATGAGTTGATAGAACCATGGTATTCTCCTCAAAGTAGTCAAGCAATACACTAATCCAACAAAAGAGAAATACAAAACTATAAGAATACCCAATAGAATGACCCAATTAAAGAAACACACAAGAAAATATGATTTGATAGTATAATTCATGTAGTTACAATTGCCACTTTGATAGCAACCTTACTGGTAAACCGAGGACTTGAACTACTAACAAGAAGCAATGATAATCACCAAAGATGGAAATTTCAGACTTAATGCAAGGTTCCAACCCCCGAACATCCACATACAATGAGATAGGAGCCAATTATGCAATAGTAAATGAAAATACACAGATGGCAGTAATAGAATAGTGAAACAAACATCAATATCATAACAGAATCTGGTTTTATTGATTTTCCCCTTCGTTACATTTACATCGTATTCTTCCTTTCAAAAAACTATTGTCTCCTTGGCTTTGCACCTTCACCCCAAACCAATCTCTCCCTATTGATTTCCCCGCTTCAGTTCATATCTCCCCACTGGCTTCGATGTAGATCAACTAATGTAATCCTTCGTCTTCCCTGTAACTGTTCTCCCTCGTTTAAATTTGCACGGGTTTTCACTGTCCAAAATCCTTCATGGTCATCGATAACTATCTCACGGCAACTATTTTAGTTGATTTCCCGAAGGTGACAGGAAGTTAAAATGACTTGTTTCCTTACCTGCATGGTGACATGAAGCGACATGAAGTAGCAGCATAGGAAGTTGTCACCACAAAAGTAATACCCCAACAACTCAAAGCAAAATAAAACTACAAAACCAACCAAACATAAACAAAAGAAATAAACCAAAACTAAAGGAAAAGAGTGTGATGCCCCTGCATCAGACTCCCCAAGCAGAAAAGAAATCATGAGCTCCTACTCATGAGGTCTACAACAGAATGACCCAACTCGAGGATCTCCGGTTCAGCAAGCCAAGAAGCATCTTCTAACGAGTGATTTTGCCACTTAACCAGACATTTAAAGCATTATTTCTTGCGAATCTTCTTCAACATCTATCAATCAAGAAAGCATTCTATCTCTAGTGAAGTTCATGTGGTTCCTTATTGTTCCTTGATAAATGGTAGTTTTGCCTCTATTATGTCTTCTTCCCTATCTCCTTTGTAAGGATATAAGTCTACCACATTGAAAATAGGTGAAATTCCCAAGTCTGCAAGTAAGGCTATTTCATAGGCATTCACTCAAAACATTCTAAGGATTTTGCAGGGACCCACTTTCTTTATTTTTAGCTTATTATACTCACCTTTTGGAAACCGCTCCTTTCTAAGATGAGCCAACACAAGATCCCCCACCTGAAAATGTAATTCTCTCCGCTTTTTATAAGCATATTGTGTGTAGTACTAATTGTTTTCTTCTATGTTCCTTTTCACCTCGTCATGAAGGTCATGGATGACTTTAGCAAATTCTTCTCCATCTACACTTCTCTTCTCCATTCCACCAAGATCCCTAAGTTAAAACACACCCCTTGGATGCACACCATACACCATATAAAACGAACTATAACATGTACTACTAGGAGAGTCATTATATGCAAATTCAGCATGTGAAAATGTAAGATCCCAATTTCTAGGTGAATTTCCAACCAAACATCTCAACATATTACCAAGAATCTTGTTCACTACTTCAGTTTAACCATCCATTTCGGGGTGGTAAGCTGAACTGAAACTCGGATTTGTTCCCAATTTATTCCAAATATTCTTCCAAAAATGTCCCACAAATTTAGTATCCATATCAAATATTATGCTTTTTGGAATACCATGCAATCTCACTACTTTGAAGAATAGATTGGCAATATTAGTAGCATCACTAGTTTTCTTGCATGGAATAAAGTGAGCCATTTTTTAAAATCTATCTACGAAAACAAATATTGCATCATTACCCCTTGGAGTTCGAGGAAAACCCAAAACAAAATCCATACTTACATAATCCCATGGCCTAGATGGAACCGGTAGTGGTTGATACAACCCAGCATTTTGACTTCTTCCTTTTGTATGTTGACAAACCCTACATCTTTCCACATACTTCTTGACATCTATTTTCATCTTAGGCCAATAATAATGAGTACTTAACTACAAATAAGTTTTTTCTTGTCCAAAGTGACCAGCAAGGCTGCCACAATGCTTCTCCTTCAATAAATTCTCTCATAGATCCTCTAGGTATGCGCAACTTAGTTTCTTGTGAACAACAAACCTTCCTGTAGCATAAAATCCATCTATGGTCCTCTATCTCTGCTAATAAGACTATTGCACACTTCATATGCATCCTTAAAATATGCATCATCCACATATATCTCCTTCAAACTATTAAAGCCCACACTATTAGCCTGAATTTCATGAAACAACAAAGCCCTTCTACTTAATGCATCAACAACCTTATTTGTTTTCCCACTCTTATGCTTTAACACAAAGCTAAAACTCTATAGATACTCTAACCATTTTCCATGCCTCTAATTGATTTTATGTTGGATGTTAATGAATTGCAAGGTGTGGTTATCCATGTAAACAAGAAACTCCTTAGGAAGCAAACAATGCTTCCACTTCTTCAATGATTGAACTAATGCATAAAACTCTAGATCATAGGTTGAATATTTCTTCTTAGCATCATTTAGCTTTTCACTGAAATAAGCCATAGGTTTTCCTTCTTGACTAAGAACAACCCCTATTGCCAATCCACTAGCATCACATTCAACTTGGAATACTTTATTAAAATCAAGTAAAGTAATAATAGGTTGTTCACTCACCTTTTTTTTAAGAAATTTGATACTTCTTTCAACCTATTGTGTCCACACAAACTACTTTTTGTTCCCCTTAATTGTCTCAAGAATTGGAGCAACTACATGACTAAAATTCTTAATAAACTTCCTGTAAAAACTAGCAAGACCATGAAAACTTCTTGCCTCTATTGCACTCTTAGGTGTTGGCCAATCAATGATGGCTTGAACCTTCTCCTTATCCATCTTCAATCCATCCTTGGACACCACAAAGCGCAAATAAACCAGTTCGGATTGCATAAACACACACTTCTTAAGGTTAATCTACAACTTCTCCTCATGTAACCTTGTCATAACCATTTCCAAATGCTCTAAATGCTCCTCTTTTGACCTGCTAAACACCAAAATGTCATCAAGATATACAATAACAAACTTCCCAAGAAATGGTTTCAAGACCAAATTCATAAGCCTCATAAAATTACTAGGGGCACTAGAAAGCCCGAAAGGCATAACCAACCATTCATAAAGCCCATCATTATTTTTAAATGTTGATTCTAATCTGATGGTAACCACTTTTCATATCTATCTATAAAAAATACATTGAGCAACTCAAACAATCCATTAAATCTTAAATTCTAGGAATAGGAAATCTACATCTAATTGTTAACTTATTAATAGCTCTAGAATAAGTGCACATTCTTCATTCTCCTCCTTTTTTTGGCACTAGAATTGTAGGAAGAACACAAGGGTTGAGGTTCTCTCTAATCAAACCTTTCTTGAGTAATTCCTCAACTTGCTTTCGAATCTCCTAATTCTCTTTAGGAGTCAATCTATAGGTAGCCTTGTTTGGAAGGCTAGCCCTTGGAATCAAATTCATATGATGATTAATGCTCCTCATGGGTGGCAACTTATCAGGAAAATCCACTGCTACAATATCCATATGTTCATTCAAAATACCTTGCACTGCTTTAGGGAAATCATCTAATCTTGTAGAGGTAAACACAATACAAAGTTTAGAAACCAAGGAAAAATGTACTTCTTCCTTTTTCATCTCATGTAAAAACTTTTCGCCACTTACCAACATTACCTTACTACTGCTACCACTATCGTTGTCCTCTTCTTGTTCTTGCATAGGCAAGAGAGTATGTTTGACCCCATTCTTCTCAATAGTGTAGGTATTATCTCTCTCATTATGCACCACTTTCTTGTCAAACTACCAAGGTCTACCAAGCAACACATGACACACATCCATGGGCATGATATCACAAATAATATGATCCTTATAACTGTCAATTTGGAATTCAACCATAGCCTATTCATTAAATAGCAATTGATATCCTTTTTGTAACCAAGAAACTCTATACGGTGTGGGATGTTTGGTTCTTTCAAGACTCGATTTCTCTACCATTTCAGTTGACACTATATTATCTATACTTCCACTATCTATAATCAACTCACAACACTTACCTTGTGCGTTACATTTTGTTTTGAACAAGGCTCTTCTTTTGTACTGGTTCTTAATTCTCCTTGGGTGGCTTCAACAATACCCTCTTGAACAACAAATATTCTCCCTATTCTAGTTCTTCTTTATGATGAACAAGTGACCACACACTTTCTTGATCTGCTTGAACAATTTGATTACTCCTTTCAAACTTTGTATGTCCTCCTTGTGAAGCTTCTGAACATTCTCAACTCTTGTGACCCCCATATTGATTACACTTAAATCATTTACCAGCAAACCCTTGACCTCCTCCATACGTTCTTCCTCCTTTATTTTGATAGACTCCTCTTTCCTTGATGGTTGTCCCACTGGAATGCCCAACCCCTTCTTGATGAGGTTATTGTCTCGTTCCAAATTGTTGTCCTCTCCCTCTAAATCCTCTTCCTCTCTTTCTTTCTTGTTGACTTTGCTTCCTCTGTAACTTCTCTTATGCCTTAAGGGCTATTTGGTAAGCCTCTTGTAGACTTCTAGGGGACACAAGACTCAGTTCATCTTGCAAGCTATTTTTCAACCCATTCAAATACCTTGCTACTTTCTCCATGTCATCTTCACTATGCCCAGATCAAATCACCAACTTATAGAATTCTTCGGTGTAGTCTTTTACTGACATGTCTTTTTGTTTATGGTTTTGAGATCTTTTGAAGAGATTAGTTTGATAATCTCTTGGAAGGAACTTTTCCTTCAGCTTTGCAACCATACGATCTCAAGAGTTAATATTTTCTTTATTATTCTTCCTCCTTTCAGTTTGAACATAGTTCCACCACATAGCAGCGTGACCTTTTAACCTAGTACAAGAAAACTTCACTCTCCTTTCTTCCGCAACTCCCTCATTCAAAATACCTGTCTAGGTCATTAATCCAATCTATAAGGTCTTCTCCATTGAGACTTCTAGAATATGTAAGGACTTCAATCTTTGGTTTGGCACCATTCAAAATTGTCCTCCAACAATCTTTCTTCAAAACCTTCAAGCCCTTCTTGCTCAAGTCCTCATCATCCACTTGTGGTCGCTCATCCTCTTCACCATTACTGGCATCATCCACTGGTGTTCCTCTTCGTTGTGCCCTCTCCATGGCATCCATTTGTGCAATCAATTTCTACAACAATTAAAGGACTCCATCCTCATGTCCTCTTCTGCCTCTGCCTCAAGGACCTCTACCTCTCGTCGCTCTCAGTGGCATTTTGCCCATTCCACAAACCCAAATCGTGAGGCTTTCATAGCAACCTTCCTAGTAAACTGAGGACTAGAACTACTAACAGCAAGCAATGATAGTCACCAAAGATGGAAAATTCAAACTTAATGCAAGATTCCAACCCTCGAACATCCACATACAATGAGATAGGAGACGATTATGCAATAGCAAATGAAAATACGCAGATGACTGTAATAGAACAGTGAGACAAACATGAATAGAATAACAGAATCTGGTTTTATTGATTTTCCCCTTCGTTACAGTTACATCGTATTCTTCCTTTCAGAAACCATTGTCTCCTCAGCTCTGCACCTTCACCCCAAACCAATCTCTCCCTATCGATTTTCCCTCTTCAATTCATATCTCCCCACTGGCTTCGATGGAGATCAACTCCCATAATCCTTCATCTACCTTGTAATTGTTCTTCTCCTTCGTTTAAATCTACACAGGTTTTTGTTGTCCAGAATCCTCCACAACCATTGATAACGATCTCACAGCAACTGTTTTGTTTGCCTACTTGAAGGTGAGAGGAAGTTAAAATGACTTGTTTCCTTACCCGCATGGTGATAGGAAGTGACATGAAGTAGCAACAATAGGAAGCTATCACCACAAAAGTAATACTCCGACAACTCAAAGCAAAACAAAACTGCAAAGCCCAACCAAACATAAACAAAACAAATAAACCAAAACTAAAGGAAAAGAGTGTGATGCCCCTACATCACACTTGCCAAAAAATGTGAAGTGGTATTTGCTTTCAATGCTTTATAATTGCCAAAAAAGCTATTATGTTGGAAGTAGGTTTTTTTATTATAATGGTATAAAGTAGTTATTGCACTATGAAGTACATGAAAAATTATTCACTTTAAAAAAAATAGGAGCCTAATAGAGCCTTGGAATTTCCCAAAAGGAGAACTATATGACATTGCCTACAACAAATTACATACTTTTGAAAATCCATGCATCAAAATATGAAACCATTTGTTACACCCTAAAGAGTGTAGAAAAATTGCTCAAAAAAAGGTCTTCATCTCAAGATATTAACCTTATATATATATATATATATATATATATATATATATATATATATATATCTGTGTGCATGTGTGTGTCTGTATTTGTGTCTGTGTCTCTGTGTGTGTGCACGCATGCGCTTAAGATTGCACAAGAACAAATGAATGTAATGATTAAAAGAAAGCAGAAAAGAAGATTAATTAGAGCAACGATTTGTGATAAGGATATCGAAATTAATGAAGGAAACAAAAATTATTTAAGGTGTATTGGAATAGTAGTAGCGAAAGATGTCAGAGCGCTCGAGCGTGAAGAGGAGTGATGAAGGGGGTTTCAAATCTTCTGTCGAAGATGCTGAGGACGCAGAATTCTGATGACAATGATGGATGTTGCTAGCTGGTTGGGGGTCTTTGATTCGAGTTCTCTACATGGGGAGTGTCGGGTGACCTTCAGCCTTGGCTTTGTCTGGCGCAAGTTGTTTCTTTACCTTGGGTTGTGGCTTCCATTTTCTTCAGTGACTCCTACACATCTCGTGTGGTGTGGATGCTTTGGTTGCTCATGTTTGGTCTAAACTTGGCGGTTCTGGTGTGGTTTGGTGTGTGGGGGGTCTGAGTTGGGGCTGCCTTTTCCCTGCTCTGGCCTCTTTTAAGGTTGTGGTGTTCGGCGGCTTTGGCTTCGGGAGCCTTTGTTCCTTGAGGTTTGCTATTTGGTGTTGTTGCTCATGGAGGAGGTTGTGGCCTTTGTGCTTGAAGGGTTTATTGTTCCCCGTGAGGCTGCCTTTTGGTTGGTTTTCTACTCTTTGGTGATGTTGCTCATGGCGGTGGCAGAGGCCTTTGTGTTGCAGGGGTTTCTTGTTCCCCGTGAGGCTATTTTTTGGTGTGCTTTCTGCTCTTTGGTGTTGTTGCTCATGGTGGTGGCAGTGGCCTTTATACTGCAGGGGTTTGAGGTGCTCATGCGGTTTGATGCTAACCTTCCTGTGAACTCTTCTATTTTTGCATTTGTGAGGCTGGCTGAGAGAGTGAGGTTTGGTACTCTGTTCTCTTTCACTCATTTGTGTGGATCCTTTTCTCTCTACTCCAACGTGTTGTTTTTTATTAAAGGGTTTGTTCTTTTTCTGGTGGCTGCCAGTATTTTGTTGAAGACCTTGGGTCTTGCTTGGTGGGTGGTGGACTTTGTCCATGTTAGAGGTTGTTGGCTACTGGCTGAGTTGATTTTTTTGTTTTATCTTATGACCCAATTGTTTGTTCTTTGTAAAGGAGTGAGGGTGTTCTCCTTGTACTCTCTAGGGGTGTCCTCTGGCTTTTTTTCTATTAACGTTTTATTGGTTGGGAAGAGGTTGTTCTGGATTACCCAGTTTTGTAAGAAACCTTACGTTGTTGTTGTTGAGTTGTTACAAAGGTTTATTATGAAGGCTCAAACTTGGTTGTGGTCCATGTTGATGATTGTCTCTTCTTTCACGCTTTAGTTTCTCTCCTTTCCTGAGGATGTAACTGTCCTTTCCATCAGAGTTCTTTCTTTCTTCCAAGTTCAACGAGTGGTGTCTTCTATGGAGGTGAAGATTGTTCCTTTTGAGCTGGAACCCTCTCCTTTTGAGGTGGAGTTGGTCGTTGTTGACTTGGTGGGAAGCTCTCTTCTCTAATGCTTATTTCTATTGGGGTGGAACTCGTGTGTACAGGAGTGTGTTGGCGTTGGTGGTAACGCTTTCTATTTCTTCGTCTCCATTAGAGGGGAGCCCTCTCCTATTGAGGAGATAGGGTTGGTTGTTAAAGGGGGATGGAGCTGCAAGGATATGGATGATTGTTAGTGTGTTGTTCTCTCTAGCATCCCTATTGAGGTGGGGAGTTTGGATTTGTTGGGCCCAATATTGATATTATTCAACAGATGGATTGTTGCAGCCTGGTTGCGTTATTACCTAACTATTTCAGGAGGTTACTGTTGTCATAACCTAGTCTGTTGGGTTTAAGGTCCCTTTGGTTCTTAATGTTTGCAGCCTAATTTGTCTTGTTGATTCTTGATGGTTGTTGTTGTTTTGTTGTTGATTATCTTCTATAGCAACTTTCTCACCTTGGATTGGGTTGTGAATCCCATCAAAACCGTTTGTACTAGGTTTTGGGGCCCCATCAAAACTTGTTTTACCCTTAATCAAAAACAATTATTTAAGGTCATAATCTCATTTATTAAGGAAGTTGTTAAGTGTTGTTTAAAAGAAATGTTAAAAGTTATGAATGGGCACTTAATATGAAAATGAGTGATTTATTCATCAAAAGGCAGTGATGATTAATGAAGGAATAGATTTCTCCCAATTAATGATAGCAATTAATATAATCCTGATTGTAGGCCGACCCTCTAATAGTGTTCATTATTCTAGTGCCAATTTACACAAAAATTAAATTTAAATTACTCATTTTGCAAGGCCGACTTCATATTTGCCAACCATGCATACACTAATAAATTCACCTAAAATTACATATTAAAAATGGGTTGATTAATGAAAGCAATAAAATATAAGAAAAGGTATCGATTATTATGCAAGGAACATCAATTCATAATCAACAAGGGGCAGTGTTTCATAAAGTACCAATTATATTAATATAAAGGCAA
This sequence comes from Sequoia sempervirens, assembly GCA_007258455.2. NCBI lineage: Eukaryota > Viridiplantae > Streptophyta > Pinopsida > Cupressales > Cupressaceae > Sequoia > Sequoia sempervirens. The sequence goes on from VDFB02156873.1 coordinate 271,272, forward strand.
CGATCATGTATGAAGAATTATAAGGATATGAAGACAGCAATAATGATCAAAAAACAGTGATTAGTAAAGGATGTTTGCTAAACAAATGGTCATGTCTTTGTAAAAAATTGTGTCTATTAGGGATGCATCATTTCATGGAAAAATAAAGATATAACATGATTGTGAATAAAGAAATGAAGAATAAGTGAGATGTGAAGAACAAGAACGGGAATTGAAGTGGGTGTTCAGTAGTGGAAGTGGAGAAGAGAATAAAGAAGATCATTCAAGAGATATGTGTGGTGTGGATTGAAAGGTGAGTTATGTTGAGTGATAAAGAACAAATCTATACACCAACAGAGGTATATGCAGATCCAAAAGAGACATATGTAGTTCCAAAAGAGGAATATGCAGATTTCAAGGAGATAAAAGCATGGTATAATGAAGCATATTGCAGAGAATAGTTTAGCAAACCTGAAGAATGTTTTTGTAAGGAAAGCTAAGTGCGGAAACAACTCTCCTAACGTCACAACCTTGGGGAAGAATGCAGAGATACTTTTAAAATTTTCAATTACAATCCAATTAAGATACACTTGAAAGCAATAACAGAAACAGAGAAATAATCATACACAGATGAACACCAGATTTACGTGGGAAAACCCTTGCGGGAGAAAAACCCACCACACCAAGAAAAATCCCTTTGTATTACAATAATGAAATTACATACAGAGTACGGGCTTCACTCTCTCTGATGTCAATTTACAGCAGCATTCACAATGATCAACCTTGTACAGAATATTCAAGTTACAATACTCTCAAAATTGAATTCATTGATCACTCATCGAGCTATTCATCCAACTGTTCATGCAACCATCGAACCAATCAAACCAGACAACATCTTCCATTACAGAATATATCCATGTCGTCACTGGTCTGTCGATCTTCCTCTCAGTAATGGCCGCAACAGTCCAACTGCTAGCGGTTCCCATTCTACTCCCTGATTGGTCGAAGACACACCACGTAGGATGGTCTCCCAATCGGTCAAAGGTGTTCACAATGTATTCGCATGTCGGTGAGACACTAACCGTGTCTCCCCGATGCCACAAAGCTAGATCGTCATTATCACCAAAAGTCTTCACCATCTGCAAGACTTTATACCGAGTTCACAAGCTGTCGCTTAGACTTCCCCTTGTCGCCAAGACATCATACCGATATCCATCACATGTATCGCTATTCAGCAAGACCATCGTTATTCGATGAGACATCATACCGATGTTCAAAGGTCGTATCAATGTGAACACTGTCGACAAGACTTACCGCTATCGCTGAGAGTTCTTACCGAAGCCACAAGTCATACCGAGCACCAAACAGTCGCCAGGAGTCATACCGACAACAGACTACCCCATCGCTGAGACAAACATCCATCGCTAAGACTTCATACCGAAGCCTTCAAGTTATCCTGATGACTCTGAGTGTGCCTGTTCGGCGAGACATTCCATATCGATAAGACTTCATACTGAAGCAAGCCTTTCGGCCAAGGGTCTCCCCAATGACTTCGAATGTAAAACTTTTGGCGAGACTTTCCATATCAGTAAGACTTCATACTGAAGCATATGAGTTACTCCGATGACTCTAATCGCTATGAATCTCCCCGACACTGCTTGTCACCCAGAGTCTCCCCGATATCCGATAAGAATGGCCTATCAGCTAGACCAACCCACTCAGCAAAGGGTTACACCGAACACAACAAGTCACAGCAATAGCTTTAGTTGACAAGACAGAAGCATTGTCTCGGAGACCTATACAAACCACAAGGTTACTAAACTGCCAATTGGCTAGACAGAAGGAATGTCACACCGACTTGGATCTTTCAAAGGTTTCAACCTGTGAGATTGAGACAGGTATTTCCAACAATCTCCCACTTGACGAAGATCACATAGGAACCTCCAGAGCACAAGATTATTGACATTCATGGGCACTGAGACCCATCGAATTGGCACACCACCTGAACTTGTTTGTGCTCACTGGTTTCGTCAATGCATCTGCAACATTCTCTAGAGTATACACTTTTCTAATGAGACCTTTCCATCCTCCACCATATCTCGTACAAAATGATACTGTACATCTATATGTTTCATCCTGACATGGAAAGTAGGATTCTTTGCCAAACAAATAGCACTTAGACTATCACTGTAAATAGTTATTTGCCATGCATCAAAACCAATGTTAGAACACAAATGTTTTAACCAGATTGCTTCTTTACAAGCGTGTGTAGCTTCCATGTATTATGCCTCTGTAGTGGACAAAGCGACTACAACCTATCGCTTACTCATCCAACTAACTGCACCACCATTCAACATGAAAGTATATCCACTGGTGGATCTTCTGCTGTCAATGTCCCCTGCCCAATCAAAATCCACATAGCCTCGAATGTTGAGAGTCCTCTGTGATTCAACCAAGTTCCCATGGTAACACAAAGTATATCTTAAGTGCCCTTCAAATATCCTCAATAATGGCTCTTTTTCACAACATCCCAATGTGTCCTTCCTGTGATTAGCTATAAACCTACTCTCGTTCTCCTCCCCATCGCTTTTGAGTAGCGTCTAGCCTTGTATGTACTATCAGATAAGCATAAGATTGTCAACCGCACTAGCATAAGGTACACTGGTCATGTCCTCCATCCCAGTAGGAGATTTTGGACAGTCTTCAACAGATAGCTTTGTTCCCTGCAAAATTGAAACAACTAGCCGCTTACAATAATTCATGCAAAATCTCTCTAG
>VDFB02156873.1:274127-423511 GCA_007258455.2 Sequoia sempervirens
ACAGTTGTGCTTGTTTCTTGGATATTACTAATAAATGCGATAAAGTTCAGAATTTAGGGTTACTCATTGTGACTTATCTAATATTGATTGGTTATTGTATTTGTTTTCTTCTAGTTTACATGAGTCATTGATTATGAAATGCTTCTACCCTTTTTAGGCCAAAGCTCATGATTACAGGTGCCAGTGTATATTCTTAAGGCATCGACTATCCTCAATTTCAGCAGGTATAACAGTTGTGTATTTCAAATAAAATTTGAGGAATCCAACCATTCCTAACTAGTTTTCTTCTCCAGAAATTTGGTATTTTTAGTATGGGGATGTCTTTTTTAAGTTTATGATGGATGTAGCATGCAGCCACGCAAAATTTGGTGGAATTTTGGGTCTTGCTCAGTAAGGGATTTATTTTTCTAAAGATAGAATACAGAAAACTTTACAAACCATGATGAAATTTACTTCAATTTAATTGTAGGAAAAAAATATGAACTAGGCAAATTAGTCAGTTTTGTTTGTTTTCTTGTTTATTATCTAGTGGTGGTTGCTGATGTGGGTGTTCTTGTTTGGATCGTGGAGCGAAATTTAATAGTCTTTACTGCTTTTAATGGTTGTACTTCTGATATGTAACATTGTAAATGCAGCATCATATATTATTGTTGTAAGATTTGTGTTATGAACATTGTCTTATCGATTCCTATTGGAAAACTCCATTGGAGAAGAGCCTTTGCTTGGCATGAAGCATCTTTATCCAATTAAATGGAATTTTTTATGTTCATTACCCTTTTTGACTATTTGATTTCTTGTTGCAGGGGAGTTGTTATGCTCTACGATGAGGTTCATGTATGACCAATTTATCTCATATTAGAGTCCCCTTCCTTTACCATAATGACTATCTTTGTGCCTCATTTTATTATTATAGCATGACCTATTTAATATTTCTGTTGCATATGATTGAATAAAAATAAGTGATATTTTACTTATAAACATTGACATTTTAGCTCGGGAAAATAGATCTTGTAGCATGTCAAGGACGGTGGAGGTAGAAGAATTATGGTAGCTGCTTGTTGGCGTAACAATTAGCACGTCTGGAGTGTGAGTTGGTATGGACAACTATGCACAGTGGGTAATGACTGCTTTTCAAATTAGGAGGGGAAGCTCCCTCTTATGCTGATTTGCGTGAAAAAGTGAAGTAATCTAACTCCTATCTTTTTGTCTCAGCTGGAAGAGGCACAAGGTTAAGAAAATGAAGAACGTTGCAGCTAAGGATTTTCTGGTTTGACAGATCACTAAGTACAACTAAACTAAAAGCTTTAATCTATCCAATCTCCTCAAAAAAACAAAGCATGAGGAAAAAGGAGGAGGAATGTCTTTATGATAAACTCCACAACAGGATTTCCAAGGAGGGACCCCTATCCGAGGCGTAGGCTGAAATAAAGTCTATTAGGGAGAACACTTAAAACGATAATTCTTCTTCGTAAATTTCCGAGGAGGAATCCGTATCCGAGGTGTAGATTGAAAGAACAACTATTAAACATAACATAAGATTGCCAACTAGGACAACAAATTGCATTGGTGAGGCACGCATCTAATAAACGATCAAACTAGCCACTCCATTTAACTAAGATGAACAAATACCACAACAATAACATTCAGGCAAAGTGGCGCAACAATTTATTATCACAGTAAACGCTCGTGAACAGATATAGAACAACAATATTACAGGGAAGGTGGTGCAACATATATTACTATCACGTGCAAAAGTTTATTACAAATGAGCAAAGAGCTCTTATTTATAGACATCAAAGGTGTAGGGAACCCTAAAATCACCTTGAGTCAACTACAGTCTTGAAAGCATGCAAGATTTTATTGCTAAACCCTAAATAAAGGAAAGTATACAGTCAACTGGAAAACTAACATCAGTTAACCGAAACAGGACTCAACTGAACTGGACATGTGCAACATGCAAGTCCTTATTGAAATAAAAATAACTGATAACTAACATCAGTTAACTACTCCTAACTAAAAGTCTAAACTTCTGTGAAGATATCTCCAAGGATGAGATGTGTGTGCATAAAATCAGCAATTAGAATTCAAGACTGAATGTTGAGTTAACTGTTGCTCCTGACTCTATCCTCGAAAAGAACTGCAGGTTCCAACTGACTAATCACTCCAGGTCATCATGGTCTAACACCTCGTCCAAGAATTGATTGATTGTCTCATCCTCCAGTACTTTGACGTTGTCGACGATGGTAACTTTCCTGTGCAACTCTCTGTCACCATCTTTGACTGACCTCATGCATTCTCTGACCTCTTCAGTTGCCTTTTTGAAACTAGTTGTCATCACTGAGATGTGATCCAACTTGGACGCCACAGGATCTCCCTCGAGACTATCACGAACCAGCCTCTCAAACTCAGCCTGTACTACATCAAGTTCAATGTATGTACCATGTTCAAGAAGATAATGGCACGTGATCTGAGTGACAAAGCTGCTGATGAGTTTGAGAGCTCCAGTAACGCTCTCTTTGAGTGTATTCAACCTGGCAGAGATTCTCTCGTATGTTTCCATCCTGAAGAGGTGTTGTTCTCTCCAAGTGAAAATCTTCCTTTTCTCTTCCTCTACTACCATGGCGTCATATGCAACTGCTAACTGAGATATGAGAACCCGGTCTTTCACCATGCCTTCTGCCACAGTTATCTCGAGCTGCTGAATTCCTTGACAAAGTCCATGCACATCGCTCCTCAACTGATATAACTCTACGATAAGATGCTGACCTGTAACAATGAAGTTTTCAACCTAGTTGTCTAGAAGTTTGCACGATTGGCTAACTGATCCAACTTTTGTTGTTCTGTGGGGGTGCTTTGTGGAAGAACAGGTGCTTTGCTCGAGTTTCCATGAACGAGATCAGAAATATACTGTTGGAGTTGCCTGATTTCAGCCTTAAGAAGCACTTTATTTTCTCCGTCCTTCATGACATGCTCTTCAAGATTATTTGTGACAATCTTGAGGACTCTCACATCCGTTTCTCTAGTGCTCCTGCCAAGATTCGCTTTGACGAAGGTGAAATCACCAACCTCAACTTCATCCAAGCTGTTATCCTCTAGTGGCGTAGCAACTTCTATGATGATCTCTGCTTCCAGAGTTTTCTCAATGTGCCCCTGCTTCTTGATTTTCTTGTTCAACCTTCCCTGATAAGGGTCGCCAAAATCAGACAAATCAAGCTGATAGGAAGGCTCTTGCCTCTGTCTTCCCAAAGATTTCTCGAGCCAACATGAATGAGCAATATTATCAGCTCGAGCAGAGACTGCTGCTGCTATATCAACCTGTGGTGGATCAACTGTCTCTGATGCTCCTCAAATTGGTGGTTCCGACTCTGAGTCTATATCAATAGGAGGCGACTGTGGGGAAAATGGCAAACCAGGAGGTGAAAGATGTGGTTCAGCCTATATAACTGTCTCTATTGGAACTTCAGGTGCCTTTTCAACCTGCTTCTGCTTTTGCTTGCCAGTACTTCTCCCCTTTGTGTTTCCATTGACTCTAACACCTTCAGGCGGCTTCAAGATAACCTTAACTTGAGGCCTTGACCTTGAGGTAGAAGGCAATGAAGAAAACCCTACTGGCGGCTTTGTGACTGGAACTATCTTGCGCCTTCTTTTACACTCCAAGAATTGCATGTTGGTTTTGATAACTGACTTTGACATGTCCTCAATGGAAGTATTCTCCCTAGCGTACCAATTTGGTTGGCGAAGTGGTTGGCGAGCAACTTGATCTTTGACGTATGAACTAAGCAGAACCTCTCCGTCATCATTTGACAAACCCTCAACATCCTTTGATAGGAAATCAATGATTTGAGCAATAGTAAGTCTGCAGTAGTGACGTTGACGGACTTCAAAATCATCCTCGCAATTAGCCCAAAAATCCTCAAGCGCTGGCTTGTGTGCAATACTTCGCTCCAACCAGGCTGCATAATGACCCAAAGGATCATAGGAACGCCTCTCGATGTGATACTTGAAGTTGAATCTCTCAAGCTCGGTTGTCATAAACTTGCAATCAGCGGCAGTCTTGCATGTGAAAATACCCCATCCGAAAGGAAAGGTGACTGCTGTCTTGTGGCGATTGCGAAGAAAAGAGTGAACATGTTGAGCTTGTTTGAGAAACTCCATGAAAAGGACCTTGTCTAACGGGTACCTCGGTACCATCAGACGCTCTCCGATGTAACCATACACTGGGATATATGTGAAAGTGGGGAATTGAATGAACCAATCCGCCCAACTCTCCATTGCTGATTTTGCCTCTGGTGAAATCCTGATGTGCATTTCATTGTCGAGATCTCTGACTGTCTTCATGAAAAAGTGATCATTCATTGCCCTGAAATCCTGTTCAGCTTTTGAGAACTCCAATTGAGAGTAATATTCGTGAACATGCTAACCGTCAAGAGTCCCATTGGTCTTCAAGTGTCTAAAACTGCCTTGAGATGCAATCAAGTAGACAAAGTAAGACACCATGTGAAACTCGTGGATTTTGAGGAATCCAGTGATTTGTTGATGAATGCACTCGCTGATTAACATGGCCCAGTCAAAGTGTTTTGTACCGTCGAGGATCCTAGAAATGACATAGAACATCCATGGTCGGAAAATATTAGCTTCCTCCTGACCTGTAACCTGATTGAGTAGAGTTATCAAAATTGCAACCTCATCCTTGAACTCGCCACAACCAACCTTTTTAGGCATGTTAGTCTTCTGTATCTCCAACCATCTCTGAGCAACTTTCCTCTGTGATCTGTCTTGGTCTTCATACCTGTTGTACCCAAACCAAATTTTTTTGCTTCATCAAGGCATTTTGCATAAAAGAGTCTAAACTTTGCTAAAATGAGGTAAAATGCAGTTTTGGGCAATATCAAGCATGAAGTTTTTGTCAATATTTTGTCAGTCAAAGTCAGTTTTATTGATCAGAGCTTGAAGCAGAGACTCAGAATGGAGCTTTTCATGATGGAGGAGCATCTCATGATAGCATTTCAAGTTGCACACGTTCATTCCAGTGATTGAAACAAAGTTTTCAGTGGTTAAATTATGAAGATTTTTTAGAGGAAAAGCCAGAAAGTGCAACTATAGCCCAGGGGCGCCCAGCTTTTTGAAGGTCAAGATCTTGTTGAAAGTATTCAAGCATCCAGTCAATCTCTTCAGAATTGGTCTGACTATCCGATGAGTTATCCAGCGACGCTTTCCGAGACCCATAGCTCTCGCAAACAGCGACAGAAGTTGAAATCCCCAAAGTTCCAGATATGAGAATTTTGTCTTTTTCAGGCAAAAGCGCGCCTCTAGCCTGAGGGCGCCCATCTTAAAGAGGAGGTAAATCTTGGCATTTTCGACAGCAGATATAGTCAATATGTTCACAACTAGTCTACTTATCTAATGAGATATCAAACGCAGTCATCCGAGTCTCAGAATTTCGACAGCAGTTGTCCGAAGGTCAGCTTCTAATAGAGTTTTCACGTTTCTGAGCTTCTCCATTTGTTCCCAGTGCAAGTACAGCTCAGGGGTGCTGGTTTAAAGGACCCTTCAGATGGTGAAATTTGCATACGAAGTCTTCCTGACATCAGTTCTAATCTAGCCCAGCTCCGCGATGCATCATCCAGCTTGTCGATCCGACGTTCCAGGTGATCGCGGCAAAGGTTCTACCAAGCACGTAATTTCACGGGCGGACCAACATAAAATTTGCAATGTATTTCTACAGTCCAGAGGCGCCTAGCCTTTAGGCCTATCAGATGAGGTCGTTCGCATTCGAAGTCTTCACGGCTTTTGAGTGTAATCATTTTATCTATCCAACGAGCCTAGCCGTCAGCCTTCGGGATTTGGCAAACGCTCGTACGTGCAAAGTCTTTGGCAAGATGCTGAAGAGTGAAGATATCCGGAAAATGGCTAAGGCTGGAGCAGTTATTTTAAATAAAATACGCACTAGAGTTTTTGAGGTCTTAGAAGCAGTTTTTTTGCTTCGTCACCTCCAGAGACTTCTCTTGTGGGCTCTTCTGGCTTTCCGTTAAAACAGATAATGTTCGAATCGAGTTATCCCAGCTCCAAATATCAGAAGACGAAGTAGGGTACTTGGTTGGAAGTTTGACTTTCATCAAAATGACATCAGTGCAACTAAGAGCCAGGGGCGCTTTTACTTTTGAGGCCCTTAACACAGCTTTCAGATGTCGTGCATATATCCGTTGGATGCAGAATGTCTCTAGGCACGTAGTGAGCTTCGTTTCTTGTTAGCAGGGTTCGCCGTTCGCCGTCAGCAGCCGTTTGAAGTGTCGGCAGTTTAGGAAAATGGTTGTCTGGAACCCGTAAAGCAATTTAATCAAGGGCGCCTAATTTTTCAGGGGGTTAAATGATGGATTTTGCAGTAGTGTCTCCCAGCAGACATTTCTTCCTTGTTCAGTAGGCTTTCCGATGAATTCTCCAGCTCAGTCCCAGCATCTCCCGGTCACTCAGAAATCAGTTTTGAAGTTGGCCAGTCGTGACTTTGCCGTTATTTACAAAATAGGTAGTTAATAAAAAGTGCAATATCTTGAGCAAATGGATGCCTATGAGCTCAGATGATGACTTTTTGGAATCGGTGAAGTCCAACGGTGAAGCCTAAAGCTTCATTCAATTGTCAACTGGAGTTTCAAATATTTTGCATATTTTAGCATTGAATGGCGATTTTCTATTTTTGGCGCCTTTGCTATTGCATAATAAATATTTTATTATTATTTATTTTTTGAACTTCCAGTCAGTGGCAGTTCAACTAAAATGGTCCAATTGAAAGGCTTCTATTTTCAGCTGAGGTTTTAAATCTTGCAGTTGTCAGATTGATGCGAATTTCATCTTATTTAAGCATGGCGCCATCTTCATTTATTATTCACAAAGCTAAAGAGAAATTCGTTTTTCTTAAGAGAAATTCATATTTTTAAAGCAAAATTCGTTTTTCTTCAAGGCAAAGGCGTATTTTTAAGCAAAATTCGTTTTTCTTCAAGGCAAAGGCGTATTTTCAAGCAAAATTCGTTTTTCTTCATTCACAAGGCGTATTTTCAAGGGAGATTCGTATTTCTCAAACAAAGGCATATTTCTCATCTATTTCCAAAGGCGATTTCTCCAATCACATTCTTTTGCAGGTTAAAAGTTCATAATCATTAGCAATTTGAAGAATTCAAGGGCGATTTTCATTGAAGAGCATACAAAAAAAATCTTTTTCCTCCTTGATTCTCAAATTTCTCTCAGTATACAATTCACATGTTCCTGAAATTGGCAAATTTGACAAGTATCAGCATCTGGATCATTTCTATATAGCTTCCTCGAATTAAAATCGTGCGTTTGATTTTTCAGGAATTTTTAACTCCAAAGCATTCGTTCTTGAGTTTCTAATTTTCTCAATTGAAAACTCTTTGCATGGTCGAGTAGAAGTTAGATTTTCGCATTTCTGATGCTTTGGGTTGTCTTAGAATCTTTTTCTGGACAAAACCCATATCTCAGATTTTCGCCGAAAATAATCCTTCGATAGGCTATTTTTAGCCTCAGCAGGCTATTTTTAGCTTTCCAAAAATCTTGTCAGAACATAGTCAAGTTCACAGTCAACAGGCGAGTTTTTCAGAGTACAGTACACACTGACTAAATTCAAGACCAAATCGGTCTTAATTCATGATTTCGTTAGAAAAGCTGAGACCGTTTTGTATCAAGTTGCAGAGGAGATGTTGGCCATCACTTCAGTTATGGAGCCGCCAAAGTTACCAGTCAGTGAAATGCTAGTTTGAGTGTGCAAAGATTGCCAAGATTGCTCAAATTGTTGACATTCAGATGCCGATACAGTTAACAATCTCATTGAGGGATTGCTTGCTCGAGATCACGATCAGTAGACTTCAGTTCCTACCTCTCATAATAGACTTTATACACAGGAGTTAACTTGGCGTTACCCTTTCAAGTTAACTCATTGATTCATCTCAATGACATCTATTCCGATTTAGCTTTATTCACTGAGTTGTATTTTAGGTTTTACGTTAATCGGGATGGTAGTGTTCCAGCTTTTAACTTGCTTTCTCAATAAGGACATGCATGCTTGCGCCAATTGTCCATTTTAGATTTCAGATGTTTCTTGGCGACCGATGGTAGTTTTTCAGTTAACTGTATAGTTTTACTTTATTAGGGCTTGGCAGCAAATCTTGCATGCATTGCAAGGTAGATGACTCAAGGTGATTTTAGGGTTCCCTACACCTTTGATGTATATAAATAAGAGCTTTTGCTCATTTGTAAATAACTTTTGCCGAGAGAGAAATATATGCTGCGCCTACCTTACCCTCAATATTGCTCTTTTGGTATTTGTTCATGTGTCTTCACTATTACGATTAATTGTTATGCCACATAGGGTTTCATGCAATTGTAATGGTGAATTCTTTCTGTTTTGTGCAACTTTACCATTATGATCAATTGTTATGCCACATAGGGTTTCAAGAGATTGTGATGATAAATCTGTTTTGTGTATCTTTACCATTGTGATCAATTGTTATGCCACATAGGGTTTCAAGAGGTTGTGATGATAAATCTGTTTTGTAAGTCTTTACTATTTTGATCAAGTGTTATGCCACATAGGGTTTCATAAGATTGTCATGGTAAATTCTTAAATCTGTTTTGTGCCCAATAAACTTGTCTAGATTGAGCTATAGATGCACCACCTTGCCTTCAAGTAGAGAATCTAAACTCGTTTATCGTCCGATAGTCAAACCCTGCTCCATTTCCTCATGCTCTGTTTTCTTGAGGAAACTGGATAGATTTAAAGTAGTTAGCTTAGTTGTAGTTAATGATTTGCGAAACCAGAAAATCCTTAGCTGCAACGTTCTTGGTTTCTTAACCTTGTGCCTTTTCCAGTTGAGAACAAAAAGATAGGACTTAGATTACTTTTCTTTTCCATGCATTCCAGCACAATGAGGGAGCTTCCCCTCCTAATTTGAAGAGCACTCATTGCGTAGTGTACATAGCTGTCTGTACAAACCTGCACTCCAGAGGTGTTAGATTTTATGCCAACAATACCGTATCTTATCACAAGTCTCAATGACTACAGTGAAATTGTCTGAACGAGGAGGAATAGCAAAGCACTTTTCCACGTCCTTCAACTTAAGGCTACAAATGGCTCTCCCATCAGTTGATTTGATTTGTAGACGAGTCGTAATGCTTGATGCAAGCAAGAACAAACTCGAGATTGAAAGTTGTGATAGGAATAGACGCTGCTACCAGCAACCCGAAACGCTTAAGATTCTTCAATGTATTGCTACTAACGCCTTCCAACGTGTTCAGATTGACCATTGGATAGACACGACCCAAGTCTGTGTCCGAGGTTTTAAAAAAGTTGTGCATCAAGACTGATTTGGTCTTGTAATCTATGGGGTTGAATTGCATTTTGAAAATCTGGATTTTGGCTGTAAAGTCAGGTATGTTCGGACAACTTTCAGAAAAAAACTTAAAAAAGCTCTAGACGAGGCTAAAAATAGCCAATTGCGGGAATTTTTTTTGAAGATTTTCTGAAACGTGGGTTTTGTAGAGAATTGAATTCTAAGCAAACCCAAATCGTTAGAAATGTGAAAAAGTGAGTTTTAGCAAGGCATGCAAAGGCTTTTCAGTCGAGAAAAAGAAGGGGTTCTAGAGCTTCTCGGGGCAATTTTTCCCAAGAAAATTTGGAACATGGGTTTTATAGGCAATGGAATTCTAAGGCAACCTAGATAATTTGATTTTGGAAAATATGTGTTTTTGACCCACATGCAAAGGAATCTTCGGAAAAAAGCACAGTGCTTCTAGAATAAAAGCAATGGGGCAATTTTCTCGAAAAACTCTAAGACATGGGTTTTGCTGCTGTCGCTGAAATATGTGAAGCCAAATGATCAGATTCTTAAAATTTTGCCATTTTCTTTGACATGTGAGAGAAAACCTAAGACAAGAATAGAAGAATTTTAGACAGAAGATAGAAGTTTGTTTATTCTGCCTCAAAAACTCGCCTATACTTGAACTAGATTCGATTAAGTTTGCATGAACATAAAAATTGAACTCTGGAAAATTAATCCTTTGAACAATCTGGACCTCGCACTGAAAAATTGAACTCGAAGCACCTTCAGATCTTCTGTTGCTCAGGAAAATCGCCTTTGCTTGAACCTGTTATGATAATAATGGCGCCAAGAATGACTTAAATAAATAATTTTAAGTCAAATCGTCCCATATGCATGCAAGTCAAGCGCCACCCTTAATTGGACCTCTAAAATGTACGACTTTATCTAATTGGACCTCAAAATAGTTAACTGAGTGAAAAATAAACCCTAAATAGGGCGCCAACTTTGATACTTTCAGTTAAATCTGCATGCAAAACAAATCGCTCCTTTTGCAAGCAAATTTGAGTTTAGTTAAAATCGAATTAAATAATATTTAAGTTCAGTTGAAACAAATCACTAAACATTAAATAATATTTAAATTCAGTTGAAAAACTCCACCATTATAGGGCGCTTAGTCATCTTCAGTTCAAAAGTCAAACTTTTGACTCAAGGCGTCATTTTCCAGACAACCAATTTTATGAAAATTTGGATTTTCAAACCTCAATGGAGCCCATGTTCAATCACCGATTCTGTTTGATTGACACGCCCAATTGATTGGCTGACAATTGCGTTGAAGAGCAGGATCAAAATTGACAAAACACTCCTTGAGATTGCAATCCATAATTTTGAGGTTTGGGGCTTCAAAATTCAAGGCTCCTTTGGTCAAAAGTTGTGCTTTATCCTCCAAAATTAGTCAAATTTTCATCATTTTCATCACTTTGAAGATGATTCTAACCTCCTTACATCTCGCGTTTAGCAAAACTTCAGAACTGAAAAATAGGTTCATCGCGAAGCTGGCTCCATTCTTCACAAGAGCAATTGGAGAGCACTTTTCCAAATTTCGTAATTTGATGGGTTAAAATCAAGGGCGCCCCTAGCCTCCAGGGGCACTTTTGTTCCCAGACTTAGCCATTTTACAAACTAACTAAAAATCCACTTAAACTCTAGCTACAAGCTACTGACTTGTCTTCTGACTTGATTGAGATATGCAACGGAAAGCCGGATGTAACATAGACAAAATGAATACCTGAGATCACTAGAAAGATTGCATTCAAGGCTCAAAAACCTTGGGTGCCCCTGGCCTCCAGGGGTGCTTTTGCTTTTTCCTTGACATTTTGACCATGATTAAACCTTATGTTTGAATCCTGATTCCAACAGTTCAACAGCTCGGATCAACCCGCCGACGGATGCGTTGTGAAACCTGATCAAGTTTGAGAAAATCATCCTAGGTATCAATTAGTCGGAATCCTCCATCTAGTCCCTCAAAAAGATGGGCGCCCTTGGCTAAGAGTCGCACTTTTCATTCCAGTATTAGTCATTTTTGCATCTCCCTCATTTCTCGTTCAATCTCCCATATCAGGTGCTAGATAGATCTTTCAGGTTGGCTGGATAGCTCATTGTGAAGCTGACAATATTCTTGAGAAGTCTTCTTGGAAGTGACAAACCTCAAAACTGAAATCTGGCCCCATGAAGTCTAGGACACCCCTGGCCTCCAGGGGCTCTGGTGTTCCAGAGTTAGAAATTTTTTGATGATTTTCATCCCGGCAAAAAATCTACTCCAAGTCGAAGCACCATTTTGAAGTTATCTCGCCATAGATTCTTCATTTGAGCATTTTAGACTTGGATTTTGACACCAGGTCTCTGGTTATTTGCCATCGACGACCTCAGAACTCCTAACTTTCCATCTGAAAAAAGCGAACACTACCCACCAGACTAAAACTGAGTTTTAATTGAAACTGACTTCCCCATTGTGATTGTGAAGCAACATGAGCCAATCAAAACAACTTTCAACGAATTCTGACAAGATTCAATTTTTAGGGTTTCACAACTTGAAACAGGGGTGCTTGAAACCCTAATTTTCAATTTTTTCAATTTTTTCAAATTTCACCAGTATCCTCCTGACATCAAACTGACACAAAATCCATACTTGATTTTCCCAAAAACTGTGTTTTGACATCATTTTAACAAGGTTAAGACTCTTTTAAGCAAAATGCTTTAATGAAGCAAAAAAATTGGTTTGGGTACAACACTGCTTGCAGTGGTATTTCAGTAGTATGCAATGATTTTCACTTTATAACTTTTGATGAATAATTGTTGTTAATTGAAACCTTTTTAAAATGGCAATTAATATTGTTGTAACCTATGGATGTATCAGTTCTTGTGTTGTAAAGATGGTTTGGCTGCAGGCCGAACGAATTCATCAATCCTTGGTGAATTTGCATATAATTTGTTGTAAGTTACGTGTATTCAAAACCATATAAACCATATCATATAGCGTGGAGGGAATGCAATAGTGTAGAAGGTAATAGTAAGGAGGTGACAAATAAGACTTTTTGAAAGATATTATAATATAGTTACATTTTGAAAGAAGCCCTATAGTAGATCATTCCTATGTGGACGGAGAGGAGGGCCCACTCTCAGAAAGCACTGGCAATGATCTCGTTTATTTCTATTCAGATTGTTTCTAGTTTGTATGTGTTATAATTTTTTAGCTTTGATGAAATGTAGAAAGAATAAATTATTTTTCTTATCTATTATTTAGCAATGACATCGTGATTATTATTTCTTATTGTGTGTCTTTTCCTCTTTTAACTTCTAGTTTAGCTTTTTTTCCTGCATAATGAAAGCTACAGTTCTTGTCACCCGTGTACAGTCTCTATAACAGATTATGATCTTTTGACCTACTCACAACTCTTGTAGTGGGATGGACAATTTCGGTAGCAGTATGTAGTGCTGTAGCAGTTTCAAAAGAGTAATTTTGTTCTTATAGAATAGCTGCATATCATTTTACTCACTTCATTAGCTCCAGCCCTTGCACATATAGCCACTACACCTTCGGTAAGTTTAACCTCCAGATTGGCACAAGGATTGAATTGAATCTTATTTCTTGAACATTAAATCTAATTTATAATCCACCTTCGGTTTGTACTATTACCCTGCTTACAATGAACTTTTTGTGGATAATTCTTCGACCTTCCATGCTCAAAGCACTTGATTATATAATTGTAATGGGCATTGTATTTATAGAAAATGTCATTGCTTTTTAGGATATATTGAGAATGACACATGCAAGTAGGTTCCTTTGTTGCTTGAGATGAGGTGGTGGCCATGCAAGTTTTTGTTGTATTAGACAGCATTTATATCATTTATATAACCGTGAAGTTCTCAAAGAGGGTTATTTGTTTCATGAACCTTCTGTGTTGATTGCAATCGGCATGGAACATGCAATTCAACTAGAGTATGTAATCGCGAACTGGGCTATACATGGACTGACTGTTTAATTGGTGCGATCCATTCATTTTTGCAAATTTTCACGACTACTTTCTGTTTAGCATGATCTCTCCCAAATGATGCATTAAGGAACTAGACCATGCATTTCTTTATGCAAACAAAGTTTTTACAATTTACAATTAACTAACATTGCCCTCTTTTTTTTACATAAAATAATTTAGAGCTTTGACAAACTGTGTTAATTGTGTTCCTGGTTGTGATGACCAATGTAGCCTACATGGAGGCACTTGTGATAGTGGTGTTTGCGTATTTAGGTGGTCGGATTATGCATGATATACTTGTCAAAACAGTAGTGTTCCATTATCAAGTTTCTCCATGTGTGGAGATATCATTGCTTGGGGTGCAGGAGGTCAACAATGCTCCAATTGAACCTAGAATTTTGCTGCAGTTGTTGTGCCAAATCTTAACATTCTGGTTGCAAGTAGCCATGTGCGGTTTGATTGTTGGGTAAAGGCCAGTATGCAGCATTAGCAAAGCACATGACTTGCTGGGTGAGATTTCACATCTTTTTCGAATTTTTTTGTCATGATATGTTTCTGGAAGGAGTTCCTTATGCATAAAATTCCCTTCTCCAGCTTGAGCTGAATATTAAGAATTATGGAACAGATATGTTTCCTAAAAATATTTGCTATAACTGTCAATATTTTGATGTATCTCAAATGTCCAAAAGAATGAAACTCTGAAGATGCTCATGCTAAATTTATAATAACCACATAGTTTTCAAAGGTCAACATAAGTCATTTTTTGTGAATGCAGAAGTCTTGTATTTTTAAGGTAATAAATGGGTTCTATTAATGAGGCGCCTCCTAAGAAACTACAAACGACATACAAGTAACCTACTGAAGGAAAATTGCAACACGCCCCATCTAGCCATACTAGTGGAAGTAGGCATTGAAATAGTGCCATTCATCCCTACTTGTAAATACTTGTTAAGCATGCTTCCAATTCTTAATGGTTTCGAAGGTCATACATTTTGATGTTTTGTACAGATTTTGGCGACAAATATTGTGTTAAGTGTTATTGCCACATTTTGTAATAATTAGGATACAAATGGGTGATCCTGAAAATGACTTGATTTGACATCAGCTAGCATTGGGTTAGTATGCAGTATGTCTTTTATTGTTATTCATGCATTAGGCTCAGCTTCGGAGTCGGGAAACAACCATGATAAACTTGATACCACAATCTACTGCCACAGGAAGTTTCAGTTGCAGATATTTCTAGCATATTTTACAACATTTAACTTCACTATACATAACCTGCAGACTTTTGCTTAATAATGCTTAAATAGATTCGTGTTTCAAATACGATGATTCCTATTACATGTGTTACATTGGTGGGCCTATTGGAAAATTCAATTAGAGAAGAGCCTTTACCTAATATGAAGCATCTTTATCCTATTAAATGGAATTTTTTATGTTCATTACCCTTTTTGACTTTTTGAATTTTTGTAGCAGGGGAGTTGTTATGCCCTACGATGAGGTTCATATATGACGAATTTATCTCATATCATAGTCTTCTTCCTTTACTATAATGACCATCTTTGTGGTCCATTTTATCATCGTACCATGACCTGTTTAATATTTCCATTGCATATGATTGAATAAAAATAAGTGTTATATTTAGTTGTAAGTTAAAATAAGACAAATAAATATTAGATTATATTTACTAATAAACGTTGACATTTTTAGCCTTAGAAAACAGATCTTGTAGCATGTCAAAGAAGGTGGAGGCAAAAGAATTATGGTAGCTGCTTGGAGTGGTATTTCTGTAGTATGCAATGATTTTCACTTATTAGTTTCGATCAATAATTGTTGTTATTTGAAACCTCTTTAAAATAGCAATTTATATTGTTGTAACCTATTGATATATCACTTTGTGTGTTGCAAAGATGGTTTGGATGTAGGCCAAACGAATCCATCTATTGTTGGTCAATTTGCACATAATTGTTGTAAGGTACAGATATTCAAAACTATATAAATCATAGGATATAGCATGGAGTAAATGCAGTAGTGTAGAAGGTAATAGTATGGAGGTGAGAAATAAGACTTTTTGAAAGATATTATAATATAGTTACATATTGAAAGAATCCCTGAAGTAAATCATTCTATTGTGGACGCAGAGGAGGGCCCACTGTCAAGAAACACTGGCAATGATCTCCAGTATTTCTATTCATTTTGTTTCTAGTTTGTATGTGTTATGAAAAAAGCCCCTTAATTTTTCTCAGTGCTTTCTCAACACAAACCAGCACTATGCCAAATGTTAGCGTTAGATCCCAAAAGATATCCAACTTGAAAGTAACCTTCACCAAGAAAGTTCACCAAGATCGTATTAAAGGCGAGGTGATAGCTTATGGTGATGGGATCGTTAGCAATAATCTGAACTTGAAATACGAAGGTTGAAATGAAATGTAGGCGGTGATCCGACCATGAGGAATCCATGCTAGCACTTGTTCAGTGGGGGGAAAGATAATTACAATGAAATACAATTCATCCACTTAGCGGGCATCCAGTCAACAATGGGGATTCGCCACTTAAACAGTGGCTAATTAATGAGAGATTAAAATGTTCTTTCTCCAGATTGGCGGTCAACCATTTAGGGGTTACAATGTTTGCATTAAAAAACACAACGTAGTTGCGGAAATATAAATGATTGAGTTAGTACTACTATTCTTAGCCTTACAATGCAAATTTTCTGCAAATCACAAAGTATAAGAATTGTAAATCAATGCACACTTATGAACGATGATCTCTTCAACATCAAAGCTTCTCAACAACAGAATTATAAGCCAAAATCTGAACTGTAGTCAGTTTGATATGAAAACCAGCTAACTGAAAAAACAGACCAGCAACATGTGCTTTCACAAATGCTCATAAATACTTCAAAATTCCTCCAAATCACACCAAGATGAAAGCATATAATCATTAGATGTTGGGCGACCAACCAACAAGAAAGAAACCATGCTAAACTTCTATAAGGAAGGCAGTAATTCCCAAAACCAGCTAGTAACTATCACCAAGAAACTTATTTCACTATCAAAAACTCCAAGAACCCACTCCAAACTGAACTCACAAGTTTCCAATGGCATGGCGATCAGCTCCAAGTAGAAACAATACCCAAATCAGCCAATAATTGGAGAGCTCGAATTCCAAAATCAGCTAGAGGAGGATGGTATGGCCCATGAGATGGTACGACCCTTCTAGAAAATCAAGAACTTCACCATAAATTCTGATTATTTGCAAAATGGGTCGCCCTTAGCATAGAAACCAATAGCGACAATACCCATAATGATAAATAAATCTCTCCATAAGCTGCGAATGAAAATCTACTTCAGCTGTGTAACAACCAGCAAGTACAAAACTGATAAAAATCACCAATTCCTTCACTTTGATGCTCAATATGCACTTATGAATGAAGCACACTCCTAATAGACCATCTAGGGAACCATAGTTTCAGGCCCGAAGAATGGTATAGAAAATAGTAAGCTCCCCCTTAGCCAGGTTCTGAAATCAATTGAGCAGCATAATTTTACAATATTTTCTAAAGATAACAATGAAGGCTCAAAGCATCAATAAATAAGCTTCAGTTGGGCAAATGAAGCAACTTGTAACTCCAACAAGAAACTGTTCAAATTGCCCAAGGGACGCCACCTCTCACACATTCACTTTATTTTTGAAATAATAAAATATTTATCATTTTCCTTTAGGCGTCCATTTTCAAGTTGTAACAATAAAACATTTATCAAAATATTAAATGCTCAAATAGACCCCTTAATGTCCCCTCTTTAAAAACAACTTGAAGTCATCAATGCTAGGCGTGGGGTACAACTTCAAGACATGAAATTGGTGAGTTTTGTTTGTTTTCTTTTTGATTATCTAGTTGTGGTTGCTGATGTAGGTGTTTTTGTTTGGATGGTGGAGCAAAATTTCATAGTCTTTACTGCTTTTAATGGTTGTACTTATTATATGTAACATTATAAATGCAACATCATATATTATTATTGTAAGATTTGTGTTATGAACATGGTCTTCGTAACTCCTATTGGAAAACTCATTTAGAGAAGAGCCTTTGCCTGATATGAAGCATCTTTATCCTATTAAGTGGAGTTTTTTTATGGTCATTACCTTTTTTGACTTTTTGAATTTCTGTTGCAAGGGAGTTGTTATGCCCTACGATTAGGTACATGTATGGCCAATTTATCTCATATTATTGTCTTCTTCCTTTACCATATTGACCATCTTTGGGCTCCATTTTATTATCCTACCATGACCTTTTTAATATTTCCAATTGCATATGATTGAAGAAAAATTAGTGATATATTTAGTTGTAAGGTAAAATGAGAAAAATAATTATGAGATTATATTTACTAATAAACATTGACATTTTAGCCTGGGAAAATAGATCTTGTTTTTTTAAGATGCAAAGCAGATGAATTTGCAATATTAGAGATAATCTATTCACATGAAAGAGTAACTAAATAGAATTCAAAATTTGAGATCCAATAATCACGGAGACGTGATTATAGACATAAGTAAAAGAAACAAAAGCATTAAAATAGAAACTAACTCTAGTTCTAATACCCTGCATTAATGCTTAATCTATCAACTACACCAAGTAGCCCCCTTAATTTGACAAACTTATCCGGGCTCAGAGACTTGGTGAGAATATCCGTAGTTTGATCCTTCGTCGGAACATATTGCAATGCTATGGATCCGTCTTCGACAAGCTGGCAAATGAAGTGACAATGAAGATCAAACATGCTTTGTTCGTTCATGGAAGATTGGATTCTTGGTGAGTTTTAGCACCCCTTGATTGTTGTAATATAGGGGGAAGGTCTTGCTTGAGACACTTGCACGCCCGAGAACATCCTTCGAAGCCAAACTGCCTCACATGTTGCTTTAACAACTCCTCGATATTCTGCTTCGGTTGAGGAGGAAGTCACTGCCTGCTGCTTCTTGCTGGTCCATGTAATTGCACATGTACCCAAACTGAATACATACCCTGAAGTAGACTTTCTGTTATCAACAAAACCTGCCCAATCTGAGTCTGTATAACCAATCAGCTTTGGATCTTTGCACCTCCCATATAAAATGCCAAGGTTAGAAGTGCCTTTCACATATCTCAGCACACGCTTCGTTGCAACCCAATGTTCAACTTTAGGGGTTGACATGAAGTGAGAGATGTAGCTCACTGCAAAGCTAAGGTCAGGTCTAGTGGCAGCGAGATAGATGAGGCTGCCCACAACTTGCCTGAATTCAGATTCGTTCTCCACGGGTGAATCCAACTGTGCTGATAACTTCAACTCTTTCTCCATAGGTGTAGATGCTGGTTTGCAATCTGTCATCCGGAACTTGTCCAACAAGCTCTTGGCATACTTCGACTGTGAAATGAAGGTACTGCCACTAGACTACCAAACCTCTATACCGAGGCAATAATGAAGGAGTCCCAAATCTGAACTGCCAGTAATGATTAAGTTGTCAACATAGACAACTAGGAACAAGATATCATCACCAGTCCAATTGATATATAGATTAGAGTCAGAAGGACTTCGCTGAAGGCCATGATCAATAAGGTACTAATCAATCTTTATGTACCAAGCCCGCGGTGCTTGTTTAAGGCCGTAGAGTGCTTTCACCAGTTTGAATACTTGGTGTTCTTTACTAGCAACCTTGAAACCAGGAGGTTGCGACATGTAAACTTCTTCCTGCAAATTACCACTGAGGAAGACACTCTTTATGTCCATTTGCTGGACTTTCCATCCAAACTGAGCTGCTATCAAGAGGACAAGCCGAATGGTACTCATCTTGGTTGTAGGAGCAAAAGTATCCTCATAGTCAATGCCCTCTTCTTGTGAAAACCCTTTGGCTACCAACCTAGCCTTGTATTTATCAAGTGTTCCAGCAGCCTTATACTTAACCTTTTAAACCTATTTGCAGCCTACGGGTCTCTTCCCACGCGGAATATCTGAAAGCTCCCAAGTGTGATTTTGCATGAGACTATGATGTTCAGCTGTCATAACCTGTTCCCACTCAGGTGTGCCTTTAGCCTCTGTATATGTCCGAGGCTCTAAAACTATGAAGGTTGGCCATAAGAGAAAAATTCATTGTATTTTGTTGTTTGCTCTTATTTCGAGCAAATCTACCCTTTAGTAACTCATCATCATGAATAGCACCAATTGTCGAAGCCCACCATTTAGGTTGTAGAGTAGATGAACCAATATCGAAATCAGGAGGAACGACCTCTACTGGATCAGCTAGAACTGATATATCTGGAAGAACATCTAGATCGTGCTAAATAGGGGCCGGTGGTGGAAGTGGCTGCTGAGGTGCTTGCACCTCTGCGGAATGCCTCCCATAAAGTGGACCAAGTGGAAGATTAACAGCCAAATCAGAATCTTTCTGGGGCTGATCCTTAGAACAAACAGGAGAAGACTGATAGAAGAGCCCACCATTCTCATCAACCACGACATCACAACTGAAGATTAGACGATCAGTGTCTGCATCTATCAGTCTGTATGCCTTATGGTTCTCACTATAACCTGTAAACATGAGTTTCTGGCTCTTGGAATCCAACTTAGTGCGTTGAGCATCAGGAATCCAAACATGAGCGGTGGAGCCAAAAACCTTCAGGTGACTAATGTTCGACTTATGTCCAGACCAAGCTTCTTCAGGAGTCATCTTCTTCACAACATGAGTAGGAGATCTGTTCAGAAGATAAACAATAGTATACATTGCTTCAGCCCAAAACCCTTAGAACATGTCTATGTTCCAACATAGAATCTGCCATTTCTGTAATGGTGCGATTGTGACGCTTGACTACACCATTCTACTGAGGGGTGTAAGGTGTGGTGAATTGGCACTTTATGCCATGTGCAGCACAGAATGTGGAGAAATCTTTGGAACAAATTTTCCTTCCATTGTCAGACCTAAGAGTAATAATAGAAGAACTAGACTCTTTTTCCACCAAGGCCTTAAACTGCTGAAATATGCTAAACACCTCTGATTTAAGCTTCAAAAAATACACCCACATCTTTCTACTGAAATCATCAACAAAAAGTAAAAAATACTTGGATCCAGTGACGGAGGGCATGTGCATTGGACCACATACATCAGCATGGACCAACTGTAAAACCCTAGAAACCCACCATGAGTCGCCATCGGAGAAAGGAGTCCGATGTTACTTTCTAGCCTGACAAGCCTCACAAACTCCATGAGTTTGAGTCTGAATCGTAGGTAGACTACCAATGAGATCATTTAGTGATAACTGAGAGAGATAGTTCATGTTCAGGTGCCCATAACGCTGATGCCACAGACTGTTGATAGAAGTGCTCTTGGCTACCATAGCGTGTTCTTGAGAATCACCAGAATCAACAAGTCTATAAAGACCGTGATCCTCAAGCCCCTGAATGACTATATTCTGTGTCTCTCTGTCAACAATACTGCATGTATGCATACTGAAGACGATGTCCAATTGAGGAGAGTGAGTCATAATCTGACTTATAGAAAGTAAGTTCATCTCCATGCTAGGTACAAAGTTTACATTGAGAAATATCAAATTTCTCCCACCAAACTGAATCTGAACGTTGCCCTTTCCGACAACAGTATACTCTGCACCTCCTCCTAAGATAATTGAACCTCTGAAAGGCATGTACTGAATGAACCAATCCCGATGATGTGTGAAATGGCGTGAAGCACCAGAGTCAATGTACCAAGCAGAAGTGTTTGCAAGATCTGTAGGACTCTTTGCCATGAATGCAAAGAAGGCAGACTCCTTTTGCTTAGTGTGCTCCGCCATATGTGCTTGCGGTCTAGACTCCCCTTGCTTGCCTTGTTCAAAGGCCAAGCGTTTCCGACAATCCTTCTTCATGTGGCCAAACTTGTGACAATAATTGCACTGAATATTCTTCTACTTTGAAGAATCTGAAGATTGCCCCCGATTGTGTTGTTGAAAGGACGAAGGCTTGCCCTTATTCTTCTGAAATGTCTTTGCAGGGAATGCCTGCACTGAAGAGGATGAAGTGGCACTAGTAACAAACTGTTGTTTCCAATGATCCTGCTATAGAAGTTTATTGTAGAGATCTGGAAACGTCAAGTCAACATTAGTCGCTATAATGTTGAGTGTCTCAATAAAGTGCTCATACGGATGTGGTAGACTCTTCAGAGTGATCACCACCATATCTTCTTCCTCCGTTTTCCGACTAATAGCCTCGAGCTGATCTCAAATGTCCTTGATCCTAGTCAAGTGTGCCTATAGAGGTGTATTCTCATCCATGACGATGGAAAACATGTTCTTCAAAAAGAATGCACAACTCTAGTCAAAAGTCTCATGAAGAGCTTTCAGAAGATCCCAAATCTCCTTTGCTGATTTACCTGAAGGAACCTGAGGTAACTGGTCATTAGTGACTAATAACTTTATAAGCATAATGGCTTCCCGATTTTGCTCATCAAACTTCACCTGATCCTTAACAACTGTGAGAGGTTGTATCGTGGTGCCCAAAACAATTTGGTCAAGACATCGATACTCAAATATCGTCATCATACGTTGCTTCCATCTGTTGTAATTGCATCTGTTGAACTTTTGACTGTTGTCCAACATGGTGTTGGTCAAAGAGGCCATGCTTCACGCTTTTCAAGGCACAAAAAATGAAGATGACACAAGGAGATACACGTGTTGTGACCTAATTCACACATCGCCCCATTGCAAATGGGGACCCATAGTAGTTTGCTTTTTAGGGTTTTGCCTTCGCATTACAATTTCGTAAGTCCTCTGCTTTCGGAGTTTAGAGTTAGAGTTTTGAAAGTCATCTGAGCCAATTAAAGAATTCAAGCCCAGAATAGTGCATAGACATCGTCAAAGTGCCCAGAAGGTCCAGAGGACGGGGAACACCATTGCTTTGAGTCAATTCTGACACTTCCTACTTTTTAGGGATTCTACTTTTTTGCTTTTTGCTTTTTATATTTTTGGCACTTTTGGACCAATCCGAGATTTACTATTTTTAGAAATTTTTCTTTTTTCTTTTTTCTAATTATAGTAACTTCTATTTTTAGAAAGTGCCAGGGTCCCACAGGTAATGGTATTAACGTTTCCATCTTCAGAATCAAAGTTTTGCATCTCCAAGAGTAAAAAGCAAGCAACAATCATAAAAAGCAAGAGAAAATCACATGGCGAGGGTTTGTTCAGATAATCCAGAAGAAGACAAGAAATTCACCATGAAATCTACCTAAGTGTCTAGCTTGGAGAAAGAAGAAAAGGAATGGCAAGCATGAAGGCAAGTCCGCCTAGCCTTGGAGAAAGCTTGGCATGAAGAAGGTAAAGTCCGCCCATGCACTTGTCCAACACAGTCTAAAGTCCGCCCAAGCTTGACAAAGGATGGCACAAGACAAGGAAAGTGCGTCCTCACCCTGGAGAGAACATGGCAAGACTATCTTGAAGTCCGCCCTTGCATCATGGCATGAAAGTCTTGAAGTCCGCCCCATCTTGAGAAACTTGTCCAAGGCACTCCAAAGTCCGCCATGCCATGTCTTGGCTAAGATGAAGTCCGCCCAAGTGGAAAGGAAGCATGTCCAAGCTCAAGAGAAGTCCGCCCAGCCAAGAGGAGGAAAGAAAAACTTAAAATTTGGCTTAGTATGGATGCCTTGGGAGAGAAAACTTAAAATTTTGGCTAAGTATTAATGCCTAGGATGTTAGATTTAGGATCAGATATTAATAAGCAAAGTTTAATTCAAATTCAAACAAATAGACACAACATATACCCTGGGAAAACCCTCCACTTGAGGGAGAAAAACCCAACAACAATATATCACTTATATATTGAATATGAACCAACAATGATCTTTACAATGAGGCTGATTATAAGGCCAAACAACAGCACCAACTCAATGCAATATCTTGATGATAATATCACTCTTCTAGATGACTATAATTCGGCCTCCTTGAAGGCTTCAATCTGCTCTTGAAGGAATTTGCACTTCTTATGAAATCGCACTATGATAGATGAATGTATGAATGAAAAATACAAATGAACAATGATCAACTTTAATATATGCAAGAGAGAAGGATCGCGTCCTTTCAAAACATCATGTCGGCCTTCTGATATGAACCGATATGTCTCCATAAGGTGGCGAATAATAAAGTCGGCCTCAAGTAATTATTTATCAATAATTAAATATTACATTGTTTCTCAAGTGAAGCGCCTCTTCACTTTTGATATCGACTTCAATAAATTGAATAGCCGATAAGGCTATATGAAATTTATTTCTTCAATTCGTGGCTGGGAGTGACGCCCGAAGCTGCTAACATTAACACTCCCTCTCAACTAGGGAGGAATGCTTTCAGCTAACCAATGTCATGGAGTCTCTCAACATGACACCGACAATGGCTACACCCATATGTGGAAAGAGCTCATCACAGAGTCACTCAACGTGATATCAACCATCATGGCTACTCCCATGTATGGCAAAGTATATGTGCACAAGTGCCCATCACGAAATCACTCAACGTGATGTCGTCATCTCATCGTGACATCGACCATGGCTACTCCCAGAGGGTGAATAAACACAAGTACAAGGAAATCATCACAGAGTCTCTCAACGTGATGTTGTCATGGAGTCACTCAACAAGACATCCACCACAACTACTCCCAGAGGGTGGAAACAAGGGTTTTCACCTCAAATTTCTCTCACAGAGAAAGATGCATTAAACAAGGGCTGACACCTCAAATTTCTCTCACAGAGAAAAATGCATTAAAGCGAATCACAGAAGATCATTGATGTTGAGTCTCCCTCTCAGCTAGGGCTTCATTCTCCACAATTCCAAGCTTGTCTCGAAAGTACACAGACTTTACTCTGGAGAGAGGCTTGGTGAGAATGTCTGCCGTCTGCTCATTAGTGCTAATATACTTCAACTGGATAGCTTTCCTCAATACCATATCTCTGATATAGTGGTATTTGATTTCAACATGTTTTGTTCTATCATGAAACACTGGATTGAGAGAAAGCTTCACATAGCTTTGATTATCACAATGAATTACAGTTGGCTCCAACAATTGTCCAAACAATCTTGCAAAGAGTTTTCGAAGCCACACTGCTTCTCGAGCGTCCACACAAGCTGCAATATACTCGGCCTCTGCGATGCTTAGTGCCACTGAAGACTACTTCCTGCTACACCAAGAGATCATCGCAAACCCCAAATTGAAGCAACATCAAGAGGTGCTCTTCCGATCAACTACACACACTGCCCAATCAGAATCAGAATATCCATGCAGCTTTAGGTCCACACCGGAAGAATATCTCAAGCCATACCCAATTGTGCCACACAAGTATCTTAGGATATGCTTTGCTGCAACTAGATGTATTTTCCTTGGTTCACACATGAACTGACTAAGTGCACTCACTGCATAGCAAATATCTGGTCTAGTATTGACTAGATACATCAACGATCCAATCAACTGCCTGTACATAGTAGGATCCGCCGGATCTAAACTAGTTGTAGCCTCTTTTAACTTCTGCAAATTTGTCTCCATCGGTGTAGACATGGATTTACAATCCATCATACCAAATCTCTTCAGGATGTCTATTGTATACTTCCTTTGACTCAGCATGATCTCATTAGGCCTCTACCAAACTTCTAAACCAAGGAAGTAATGTATCCAAGATCCTTCATTTCAAATTCAAAAGCTAATTCGTTCTTGCATTTGATAATGAGGTGATTTTCTCTAGTAAGAAATAAATCATCAACATAAAGAACCAAGATCAATGCTTTGCCATCAATTACCTTGAAGTACAGGTTTGAATCAATATCATTCTTGGAGAAGCCCAAGCTCATCAGGTATCTATCAATTCTCTCATACCAAGCGTGAGGAGCCTGCTTAAGGCCATACAAAGCCTTCTTCAATCTACAAACATGAGACTCCTTCCCATGAACCTCAAAGCCATCAGGTTGCTCAATGTATACCTCTTCTTTAATTACACCATTTAGAAATGTTGTCTTCACGTCCATATGATGTAATTTCCATCCTTTAGCTGCTGCAATAGCAATGATAGTCCTGATGGATGTATAACGAGCAACCGGAGCAAAGGTTCCCTCATAGTCTATTCCCTCTTTCTGAGAGAATCCTTTAGCCACAAACCTAGCCTTGTACTTCTCGATGCTTCCATCAACCACATGCTTGATCTTGAACAACCACTTAGAAGATGCAACAAATTTCACTTCTGGTCTAGGTACTATATCCCAAACATCGTTCTTGAGGATAGATTGATATTCTTCAGCCATAGCATCTCTCCCTACTTGTTGACTTGTAGCTTCCTCAACACTGGAAGGCTCAGATTCAATAATCTGACTCATCAATGCAACATAGCTTGGAAACTTTTGTGGTCTTTTGTTTTCTTTGAATGTTCCTCTAGGAGTTGCAAACTTTTCTGCCTCTGCATTGTTTGCCTAGCCCAAAGAGGTCTCTTTCAACCAATCACAATGTCTCTCGGCCCATCAGTTGGTTCCAAAGGCTCAATTGGATCATCATCTTCTTTAGTTTCAGTAGCCTCCCTCTGAATCTCAGGAGTATGGTCAACTTCCATGTCCTGAGGAGACTCTTGGTCTTCATTATCTATCTCCATGTGCATGCCTTTAGATCTCTTGAATGCAACATCCTCTTCAAATGTAACATCCTTGCTGATCTCTATCAGTTTCTGACCTGGAATGTAAATCCTGTAGGCTTTTGAAGACTCACTGTAGCCCACAAGTATTCCCTTCTTGCCAGATGGTTCCAATTTTTTCCTTTTATCTTTAGGCACATGAACATACACAGGACAACCAAAGATTCTCAAATGGCTTACTTCCAGCTTCACACCTGTGAAAGCTTCTTCAAGAGTCATGTTCTCCAAAATGCGATGTGGGCTCCGATTTTGAACATACACAGTTGTCCTAGATGCTTCAGCCCAAAGGAAGGTTTGCAGATCTTGATCATGGATCATGGCTTTAGTTGCTTCTACAATGTATCTGTTCTTCCTTTTTGCAACATCGTTTTGCTGTGGATTGTAAGGGACACAAAACTCCCTCTTGATCCTAGCCTCGATACAAAAGTTACGGAAGCCTCCAGATATGTATTCTCCTTCGTTGTTTGATCTCAGAACTTTGATCCTCTTCCCGGACAAGTTCTTTACTTGAGCTTTAAATTCCTTGAATTTCTCAAGTACCTCCTCAGATTCTTTAGACTTTAAGAAATAAATCCAAGTCTTTCTAGAGTAGTCATCAATAAAAATTACATAATACAAGAAACCACTCAAAGAAGCGACATACATTGGACCACACAAATAAGAATGAATAAGATCTAGAATACATTTAGATCTACTTTCACTACTATGTAAAGGTCCTTTAGTATTCTTACCCAATGCACATCCTTGACAAGTACCTTCATGCTCCTGGCTGAGTTTAGGAATGCTAGTGACCATCTTCTCCATAGTTGGAAGTGCTCTAAAATGAAGGTGAGCAAGTCTTCTGTGCGAAAGCTCACATGAACTGCTGGAATCATGCAACAAGGCCTACATAGGACGAGTGGAAAGTCTATAGAGACATTCTTTCCGAACACCAATCACTTGGGCTGACTTGATGCTAGAGTTCTTCGGCCATGCAAGAACTTTTCCTTCGGAGAATGCAACTTGATATCCCTTGTGATGAGCCCTGCTGGCTCTCAACTCAAAACCCTAATTTTTTCTTAAATCTTTAAGTGTTATTTAGTTTTTTAAGAAAGTTTGATAGACAGAAGAGAAGGGGCGCAGCATATTTAAGCTTGTAAACTGAAATACAAAGCAATTTCTCACAGAATGGAAATGCAGAAGTTGTTATTATACTGAAACAATGAGATCATGAATAACAGACATACCCGAAAGTCTCTAGTTATTTTATTTAAAACAGTAGCCAGCTCGCCAGTCAAGAATGCTGAGAAACTGACAAATAAGGACGCCAAGCCTCTAGATGAGAGTTCTCCTGCCTCAAAATTGGATACAATACTCTGAAAATGCTGGACGCCAATGATGGAAGACCAAAAGCAAACAAAAGGGAGGCGTTTCAGCCTAACCCTTCACACGCCTCTCTAAAGGCACAAATCCCAAGGTAGGCCGTACGGCCAAGGAAAGAATAGAAAGAATCTCTGCTGGAAACCTCTGACTCTATAGAAGGATGCGCCACCAGGAAGAAACCCTCATTTATTGCACACAACAAGAAATCTCAATATATATAATCTCTGTCTGAATCTGTAGAACCTCTGAATGAAGCTCTCAACATGCACTGATTCGATTGATCTTCCACAATCTCAAGAGTGCTCACACTGAAGAGGTATCGTTCTTCAATGGCAGTTTGTTCAAACCCTGATCACAGGAGAATGCACAGGAAATAGCACAAGGCAAAGTCAAAATATCAAAAGGTGAGTTTCTCATTGCCAAAGATTGCTTTATACCCAAATGGCACGCATTTCCAAGAAGATACGCCCTTTTGCAATCATTTAAATCTTTTAATATTTTATTAAGTCCTTTTCAATAGTCAAGACTTAATAATTGAGCGCCCTTTAATATTTTAAGTCATTAAAATATTAAATCACCTTTTAGAATATTTTAAGTGATATAAAAATGTATTAAAGTCGATGTGACTTTAATAAAAGGCATTAAGTTAAATAATTAACTCAATCACTTAAAAATTCATAACTCGCTCAAAACTCCACATAATCCTGTGCCGTCAGAAGCTGTGGACTCCTGAAATGCCAACGCCTGCTGTGAACCAGTCACTGGGCTCTGAAAACCAGAACGATCAAACTCTCCAGAAAGTACCACTGACCCTCTAACCAATCTGGCTAGCCCACAAGGGTCCAATAAAGGGCTAACACACTGTTCCCGAGAACTGTCTAGCGAGGGGACATCACATCCCTTATCCTCTAAAGCTGAAATTGAGACATGGTTCCACTTGATGCTTGGCACAAATAGCACATCGCTCAACGTAAGAGAGATGCCAGAATCTAAGTGAAGAGAGGAGGTCCAAACACCTTTCACCGAATAGCATGCATCATCTCCAATTATGACTTGAACACTTGTATCTCTCTCCACCAAATCTGAAAGATGTTCTCTAAAAGACGAGAGACACCACTATCAATCAACCAAGTGTTGCTATCTGTTGGAACATTTCTTGATAGGGCAGAATAAAATAGAAATCCACTTGAATCCTTTTGAGGAGAGATCTCACCCACATCCGCAATAGAGGCATGTTGTTTTGTTCTAGTTGGACAATCTTTTGCATAGTGACCAAACTTGTCACATCTGAAGCACTGTATGTGGGAAAGATCCTTCTTCTTCTTAGATGCAGGAGCACCATCTAATCTTCTATCTTTATTCTTTTTGAAGTTGCCTTTCTTTCCTTCTCTTCCTTTCTTCTTTGACGATTGAGCGGGAAGTACATGAATGTCTTCATTTGTAGAACTTTGCCCATTGCCTCTTGCTGCTAATCTTGATTCTTCTTGAATGCAATCTGCCCTCAAGCAATCAAACTTAGGTAGTTTTGATCTCCCGCTGATGCCTTGGATAAATGGCTCCCAAGATTGAGGAAGACCATTAAGTGCCAACATAACCAAATCCTTATCATCAACCATATGCCCAATGGTAGAAAGCTGATCTCTCAACTCAGTGATCTTCATGAAGGAGGAGATGACAAAATCTCCTTTTCCATCTTGACATGATGAAGTTGTTGCCTCAATGCAAGAGCTCTGCTTGTATTATTGATCTCATACATTTCCTCCAAGGTCTTGAACAATTCTCTTGCTGTCTTCAACTTAGAGGTAATCGACACAAGGTGGTCCTTCACAGAATCAACCAAAATCTTCTTCGCCTTAGTGCCATTCTTCTTCCATTGTGACTTCTCATTCTCATCAGAAGGCTCGGGAACTTCGCTTTCCACGAACTCAACAATCTCATTTTCTTCTAATGCAATCAAAACTCTAAACTTCCAAGAGGTGAAGTTGGAAGCACCTTCAAGTCCATCTTCA
Organism: Sequoia sempervirens; assembly: GCA_007258455.2. NCBI lineage: Eukaryota > Viridiplantae > Streptophyta > Pinopsida > Cupressales > Cupressaceae > Sequoia > Sequoia sempervirens. The sequence goes on from VDFB02156873.1 coordinate 303,525, forward strand.
ACCTTGAGCTTGTTCACCATTTTTTGAAGATAAGATAGACGCAAGAAGATGAGAACAAGAGTGGAAGATAACGCTGCTTGTGTAAATCTGATCACGATCTTGCTTAGACCCGCTCTAATACCATGTTAGATTTAGGATCAGATATTAATAAGCAGAGTTTAATTCAAATTCAAATAAATAGACACAACATATGCCCTAGGAAAATCCTCCACTTGAGGGAGAAAAACCCAACAACAATATATCACTTATATATTGAATATGAATCAACAATGATCTTTACAATGAGGCCGATTATAAGGCCAAACAATAACACCAACTCAATGCAATATCTTGATGATAATATCGCTCTTCTAGATGACTATAATTCGGCCTCCTTGAAAACTTCAATCTACTCTTGAAGGAATTCACACTTCTTATGAAATCGCACTATGATAGATGAATGTATGAATGAAAAATACAAATGAACAATGATCAACTTTAATATATACAAGAGAGAGAGAAGGATTGCGTCCTTTCAAAACATCATGTCGGCCTTCTGATATGAATTGATATGTCTCCATAAGGTGGCAAATAATAAAGTCGGCCTCAAGTAATTATTTATCAATAATTAAATATTATATTGTTTCTCAAGTGAAGCGCCTCTTTACTTTTGATATTGGCTTCAATAAATTGAATAGCCGATAAAGCTATATGAAATTTATTTCTTCAATTCGTGGTTGGAAATGATGCCCGAAGCTGCTAACATTAACATAGGAAAGGAAAACTCATGAAATTGGCTAAGTATCGGCCCCTTGGAGAATAATGTTTCAAAATTTGGCTAAGTGTCAAAAAGAGTAATGTCAAGACAATTCCAAAGTCCGCCCTCAATCATGATGGAAAATTTCTAAGGCATGAAGTGCCTAGAGGAGAGATGTGAGATGGCAAAGAGGCTTCCAAGTCCACCCCAAGTAAAGTTGACATTAAACATGACACAAAGATGATAAAGTCCGCCCTAGCAAAAGAAAAATGGCAAGACAAGTATTGTTGTACCCAAAACCAAAATTTTTGCTTCATCAAGGCATTTTGTTTAAAGAGTCTAAATCTTGCTAAAATGATGTCAAGTATAGTTTTTGGGCAATATCAAGCATAGAGTTTTGTCAGTAGTTTGTCAGTTAAAGGCAGTTTCATTGATCAAAACCTGAATCAGAGACTCGGAGCATTTCATGATGGAGGAGCGTTTCGCGACAGCATTTCACATTGCACATGATCATTTCAGTGGTCAAGACGGAGTTTTTAGTGATTAAATTATGAGGATTTCTCAGAGGAAAAACAAGAAAGCGCAACTATAGCCTGGGGGCGCCCTTCTAGAAGGAGGTCAAGATCTTGTTGAAAATGCTCATAAATACAGTCAATCTCTTCAGAATTGGTCTGGTTATCCAACGAGCTATCCAGTGAGGCTATCCGAAACCCGTAACTCCGACAACTGGCAACAAAAGTTGAAATTTCCAAAGTTCTACATGGCAGAAACTTGTCCTTTTCCAGCAAAAGCGCCCCTGTAGCTTGAGGGCGCCCTTCTTAAAGGAGGTTTGGATTTTGGTTTTTCTGATGATTGAAGCAGTCAATTTCTTCACGACTAGTCTGCTCATCCAACGAACTATCAAGCGCAGTCATCCGAGTCTTAGAGCTCCGACAGCCAACGTCTGAAGATGAGCTTATAATGGAGATTTCACATCTTTTAGCTTCTTCGTTGCGTTTCCAGTGCAACTATAGCTCAGGGGCGCTGGTTAAAATGACCCCTAAGATGGTCCAATTTGCAGACAAGGTCTTCCTAACATCAGTACCACTCTAGTCCAGCTTCGCGTTGCACCAAGTTGCCTGTCGATCTGACATTCCGGGTGATCGTGGCAGAGTTTCTACCAAGCACGTAATTTCACGGGCAGACTGGCATAAAATTTTCATTGTATTTCTATAGGCCAGAGGCGCCTAGCCTTTAGGCCTGTCAGATGAAGTTGTTCGTGTTCGAAGTCTTCACGAGACTTGAGCGTAATTACTTTATCTATTCAACAAGCTCAGCCATCAGCTTTCAGGATTTGGCAGACGCTCGTACGTGCGAGGTCTTTGGCGAAATGCTGAAAAGTGAAGACATCCGGAAAATGGCCAAGTATGGAGCGTATATTTTAAATAAAATACGCACTTGCATTTTTGAGGTCTTAGAAGCAGTTTTCTTGCTTCGTCGCCTCTAGGGACGTCTCTTCTCAATCCTTCTGGCTGTCCGTTAAAACAAACGTGGCTCGAATTGGATCATCCCAGCTCTTAGTATCGGAGGACAAAGTAGGGTACTTGGAGGAAAGTTACACTTTGGTCAAAATGGTGTCAGTGCAACTGTGGCTCAGGCGCGCTTTTACTTTTCAGGCCCTTATTGCACTTTTCAGATGCCGTGTGTATATCCGTTGGATGCAGAATGCTTCTAGTCACGCAGTGAACTTGGTTTCCTATCAGCAGGGTTCGTCGTTCGCCGTCAGCGGCTGTTTGAAGTGTCAGATGGCAGTTTAGGAAAATGGTTAAGTCTGGCACCTGTAAATGAATTTAATCAAGGGCGCCTAATTTTTTGAGGTGTTAAATGATGGATTTTGCAGTGATAACTCCCAGCAGACATTTCTTCTTTGCTCAGCAAGCTTCGCATTCAATTCATCAGCTCGGTCTCAGCATCATCCGGTCACTCGAAAATCAGTGTCGAAGATGGCCAATCGTAACTTTGTCGTCAGCTATAAAATAGGAAGTTAATAAAAAGTGCAATATCTTGAGCAAATGGACGCCTATAAGCTCGAATGATGACTTTTCGGAATTGGTGAAGTCCAATGGTGAAGCCTAAAGCTTCATCTGGTTTGTCAACTGAAGTTGAATAATATTTAATATTTATTATGCATATTTGGCATTAAATGGCGATTTTTTAAAGTTGGTGCCCTCTTTATGCTAAGATTTCAAATTGCATGATGAATATTAATTTATTATTATTTATTTTCGAACTCCGAGTCAATGGCAGTGAAACTGAGAAGGGTCCAATCAGAAGGCATCTATTTCAGTCAGGGTTTTAAATCTTGTTATTCACAAGTTGGTGCGAATTTTCTCTTATTTAAACATGGCGCCCTCATTTGATATTTACCAAGCTTTGAGAAATTCGTATTTCTTAAGAGGAGATTCATATCTTAAAAGAAATTCGTGTTTTTCAAAGCAAATTCAATTCTTCAGTTTGCAAAGGCGAATTCTCAGAGTTCAATAGAAATTCATAATTTCTCAAGAGGCAAGTTCGTATTTCTTCCAGAACAAAGGCACAAACTTCAAAGAAATTCGCAATTCTTCAAGGCAAAGGCGATTTTCCACATCAAAGGCGGATTTCTCATCAGTTATCAGAGGCGATTTTATTTAACATATCTTTTGCAGGTTAAAAGTTCACTTTTTCAGCAATTTGAAGAATTCAAGGGCGATTTTCATTGAAGAAGAGCATACAAAAAACGTCTTTTTTCTCCTTGATTCTCAAATTTCTCTCAGATTTCAATTCGCATGTTCCTAAAATTGGCAAAATTCGACAAGTCTCAGCATCTGGATCATTTCTATATAGCTTCCTTGAATTAAAATCGTGCATTTGATTTTTCAGGAATTTTTAACTCCAGAACATTCGTTCTCGAGTTACTAATTTTCTTAACTGAAAAGTCTTTGCATGGTCGAGTAGAGGTTAGATTTTCGCATTTTTGACGTTCTGGGTTGTCTTAGAATATTTTTCTGGACAAAACCCATATCTCAGAATTTTTCGTGAAAATTGCTCTTCGATAGGCTATTTTTAGCTTTGTAGAAAGTTGTCAGAATATAGTCGTGTTCACAGTCAACTGGCGAGTTTTTCAAACTGCAGTTCACATAGACTAAATTCAAGACCAAATCGGTCTTAAATCATGATTTCGTCAGAAAAGCTGAGACCGATTTGTATCAAGTGCTTTCAGAGGGTTGACAGGCGTAGTTACTCAAATCCATATGGTTGCATGCCTCGTATGGCCAGGTGTCTTCCAAGGCCGGTTTAGAGGGTTGAAACTGTTGGGATTTTGCGTGTGCAACAAGTTTGTTTGCATTTCTCACAACCAAAGTGTGTGCAGTCAAACTTCACAGGAGAAACAGCTGAAGCATCAAGCTGCAGAGGAGATAGTCGCCATCACTTCAGTTACGGAGCCGCCAAAGTTATAAGTCAATGAAATGCTAGTTTGAGTGTGCAAAGATTGCCATGTTTGCTCAAAGTTGCTGACAAACAGTGAATTGTGATGACCTTTAGATGTTGATGTAGTCAATCTCGTTGAGGGATTGGTTGTTCGAGATCACGGCCAGTAGACTTCAGTTGCCACCTCTCAGGATAGACATTACACATAGGAGTTAAACTTGGCGTTACCTTCTCAAGTTAACTCGCTGTCTCATCTCATGCATATCTATTTTGAGATCAACTTTATTGACTTGGAGTTTCATTTAGGGTTTTCGTTAACTGATGGTAGTCTTCCAATTAACTCGCTTTCAATAAGGACGTGCATGCTTGCACAATTGTCCATTTTTAGATTAGATGTTTCGGTTAATTGATGGTAGTTTTCCAGTTAACTGTATAGTTTACTTTATTAGGGCTTAGCAATAAATCTTGCATGCATTGCAAGACTGTAGTTGACTCAAGGTGATTTTAGGGTTCCCTACACCTTTCGATGTCTATAAATAAGAGCTTTTGCTCATTTGTATATAACTTTTGCACGAGAGAGAAATATATGCTGTGCCTACCTTGCCCTGAATATTGCTCGTTCTTTATCTGTTCATGCGTTTTTACTATTATGATGAATTGTTATGCCACATAGGGTTTCATGCAATTATAATGGTGAATTCTTTCTTGTTTTGTGTTCAATAAACTTGTCCAAATTGAGATGATAGTTGTGCCACCTTGCCTTCAAGTAGAGAATCTGTACTTGGTTATCATGTGATGTGTGTGAATAATAAACTTATTCGGATTGAGCTAATAGTTGTGCCACCTTGCCTTCAAGTTGAGAATCCGTACTTAGTTTATTGTATATTTGTTGTTGCCAATAAACTTGTTTAGATTGAGCTGATAGATGTGCCACCTTGCCTTCAAGTTGAGAACCTATACTCATTTATCGTCAGATAGTCAAACCTTGCTCCATTTCCTCATGCTCTGTTTTCTTGAGGAAACTGGATAGATTTAAAGTAGTTAGCTTAGTTGTAGTTAATGATCTGCGAAACTAGAAAATCCTTAGCTGCAATGTTCTTGGTTTTCTTAACCTTGTGCCTCTTCCAGCTGAGAACAAAAAGATAGGACTTAGATTACTTTTCTTTTCCACGCATTCTAGCACTACGAGGGAGCTTCCCCTCCTAATTTGAAGAGCACTCATTATGCAGTGTGCATAGCTGTCCGTACAAACCTGCACTCCAGAGGTGTTAGTTTTTACACCAACAAGTATGAAGTCCACCCTGGCTAAAAGAGAGAAATAAAATGACAGAAAGTAATGAATTAGCCATGGGTAAATTAAATTTCGCCATAGTTAAATGATTTAAAGCGTTGGAAGAGGTTGGAAAAATTAACACTTGGAATTTTTTTTTATTATTTTCCAACACTTAGGAAAATATTCAACACTTAGAAAATTTTTGAGCTCAAAAAAAAAAAATCTAGAGGATTTTGGCTGAGGATGGCGCCATGATAAAAAAATGGAAACTTTCTCTCTAAAATCTTCAGTGAAGATCAAGTTGCCATATTGGAAGAAATAAAACAAGACCAAATTCGATGAATTTAGAAAGAAAACACAAAAATCATTTGAACTTTCCAGCTTTATAAGAAGTTCGACCTGTCACTTTCAAATCATTCTCTTCCAGAGTTCGATTAAAAGTTTTCTTTTCTCTCAGAGTTGTGAAAGAGTTTTCGAAGGGAGATTTTCTTTAATAAAGTAATTTTTCAAAGTGGAGAAGTAAATTCCTGAGCTGAAGGGCGTAACTTCTAAAGAATAAGAGTAAATTTCTGAGTTAAAAGGAGTGCTTTTTCTGAATTTTGAAGTGAATTTTCAGAAGTTAAAGTCGATTTGCAGTTAAGACATACTTCCAAAGGTTCAAAACAAGTCTGACAAGGATTTATTGAGTACTTAGCCAAGTTCGCCCATTTTTAGCTTTATTTTTTTACAGAATTTATATGTTTAACAGGCTGAAACTGAAAGTGAAATTTTTGAATGAAGGCTCAGAAAAATCAGAGTTAAAATCTTTAAAGTAATATTAATTCTTTTCATGTTTATTGTAGGTTAATGACCACCAGGGGAGAATCTTTGAGAAAGGTCTAGATGAAGTTCGTCAGCAAAGGATTGCAGTTGGAATAAAAAATCAACTCCAAATGGAAAAACATTACAGCCACTAACCTTGGACACGTAGATTTCAAAGAATTCAAGAAAAGAATGTATGGACATGATGGATTCCTGCTGACACCAATTGCCCACTGGATGATGAGGAATGGTATTGTCCAGGCAGCCGGATTTCCACTAGCAGTAGAATGTGCTGAATTAATGGTTGAGTGCGCCATTCACTACAATGCGCAAGAGAGGCAGATCATTGTGTCGAACGGGAGAATATTGGATCATCTCGGAGAGTTGGAAATCCAAGAAGCATTTGGCATATTGAGCTATAACCGAACTTCATACAAAACCAAGGAAGATGCCAGAAAACTCTATGAAGACCAATTCGAGCTTTGTGCCACAAATATTAATAAGTCATGGTTAGAGAAACCAAGGCCTTCCATCAAGAAGATGCCAAAGAAGCTGCTTTGCATAGACTTTAAGGAGGAGTATGGAGATATTATTTTACTATTAAATAGAATAATGGGCAATCCTCAAGGCACGCCATTCGAGACATGTATGTACTACTTCATTGACGAAATCACCTCAGGTGTGAAAATGTTCAATTGGTCTCGGATAATTAGTGACAATCTTCATGAGCAATTAGTCAATTTGGAAATGACAAAATATTTTGACATGAGTTCTTACATCGTCTATCTACTGGCCAGAACTTACAGATATACAGGACTAATCTGCAAAGGCATGGTAGGCAATGGTGAGAATGAATTTAAGTCATGATTGTTACCCGCAATTTCAGCTCTACAAAAAATCCCACTTTAAGAGAGCGCATTATGCCTTCCTAATGGACATCACTAGAATTTTGCAAGGAGGAATGCATCAAAGGCTTACTTGTGAGGCCAAGAGCTTGATTAGCAAGTACGGATCCTAGTTTATCCAGTTTCCGAGGTTCACCTACATTAGAGTTCAAGGGTTCACCAGATGTCCTTACCGACTTCCGATCTATCCCACCAACAAAATCGTCTTGCTTGAGGTACTTGTTGATGTGTTTTTCGTGACCGCACCAATGCAAAATAAAGTCGCCAACGGCTACACTATTCTCTCTTGATCAAAGTATTCCGCACGCTAAGATTGCAAGAAAGTTCGTGCGTTCAACTCCAAGGTTCTTTCAGTGCGAATAGGCTCAGTTGGCTCGATGTCATTTGCTGGTATTTCAAGGGGACTTACGGAATTGTTCAGCAGCGGAGAAAGGAATTCAAATGCTCGAAAGATTTGTCTATGAAGCGCGGGTTTCCTATTCTAACTAGAAAGTACTGAATTTAAAGTGGTTGCAGGGTTAAGAGAGTCTAAATCTATTCTAAGTGTGGGATATGGAGCTCGACTTCAACAAACTTCTAACCAGACTTCGCTTTGCCTCGCCTCGGACAACTTCCACGGAGTCGGTGCAATCTTCAGAGGAGTAACTCAAGGTGTTCAGATCATAACTTAGCATGAAAATACCATCACAACGACGCATATAGACATGCAAATCATGATCGAAGTTAAGTACATGATATTCCAGTTGACCACACAAGGCGCATTCACCATCAGCAAATACACTAGTGGTATGGATAGACGAAGTTGCTTAGATCGAACACCACATTCCACAGCTAACACCTGCTTGCACGGAATGAAAATTATACTATTTTGAACTATTTTACGCTACCATTTGAATCGGAAGGACGAAGAAACCTTGCTAGCTACTCACAACAAAGACGAAATTCACCATCAATGAAAAACTCTTTTATTGAGAGAGTGTTCACAACAATTTCTTACAAAGTTTTCAAAGGGAAAACTTTCCCTCTTCTTCAACTACACTATCAATCTATACTAAGCTACTTCTAAGTTGTCCCTCTACTCTAATTCTACTCTGATTCAACTTCTAATGAGATACAAATGAAGGGGACTCCCCCTTTTATAGATGGCCAAGTCCAACAGATGGCTAAGATTACAATCGGCTGGATGGCCCAGATTGCGCCACCTCAGCCCTAAACAAGATTCGCCCTAAAAACCGCCATAATGGAGAGTGAGGCAATAAATGAGCAATTAATGGCCACCATCTTCTAGAAGATTCCCGTTTGTAGATGCGTTCGCACTGTTCTTGATTTTCTTCTTGACGTTGTTCTTCAACTTTGCTCGAGCTTCCATTCTTTGTCACTTGAGTGATACTAAGTCTCAACACTTAGCCATTTTCTTGCAACTTTCTTCCTTCGAGATTGAGATGTCGTCTTGAATCACTCTAAGTCACTCTAAGTCATCACCGCTTGGTCTCGACGTTCCTTCTGCAAAACAAGCAAGGAGAAGAGTATTAGAACACTTCATAATATAAACTCCGCTTACTTACCTGATTTTCACGCTTTAACTTCCAAGGTCATCGTCTTCACTAGTCAACTTCATCCTTCTGCATGATTCTTCATGCCTTAGCCAAATTTTGAACCCATCTTTCTCAAGGGCGTATCATCATTGAGAAATTCATTTCATTAGCTAGGTTATTGACGATTTTGATTTTATTCATCTCCGGTTCAAGAAAATTATCTTCACGAAGAACTTGAGCAAATTCACCTAGGCAGTTCCTTTCAAATTCATTGTCTGGAGGATTTCACCTTGAAAACACATTTTCTTCATTTTGCCTTAGAAAATTTTAAATTCTCCCTTAGGAAAATTTCACAATTTGAGCACTGATTGAATTCTTCACTGAAAAAGCGTTGGCGAAGTGTGGAAGATATAGAAATCCATTCCTCATCACAAACGTCTAGTACCCAGAAGAAAATTTTCTCCGAAATGCGTCGAACTCATGGGTGCACAACGAACGGGTTCATTTGATTTTCTTGAATTTTGAACCTTTAAAAAAAATATTTTCAACAATTTTAATCCCGTTCTTCAATTCTTGTGAACATTTCTTGTTGCTCCGACTTAAATTTTTTTATCAACCTGCAATGCTAGTCACTGCCCGGCTTCATCACTGGCAACTCATCTGTGCTTCAAGAAAAATTCCACCACCGTGGGTCTAGGCGTATTTTCCAAGGAAGAAAATATTTGCCTTAGAAAATTTTATTTCATCCTCTCGCGGTGAGAATTTTTTTTGTTTCAACTCACTTAGAAAAATTGTCTTGAACACATTTTATTTGCCTTCATTCTCACTTCACCTGGCATGGCGCATCTAGCAATATTCATCAACTTTACCTTATAGGCTTAGCATTTCCAACACCTAGCAATACTTATCTCCCTCTTTACCTTTAACGCCTAGGAAATATTCACTCATCACCTTGCATTTTATTTCACACCTCTATTATTTTAGGCGCCTTTAGCACTCCAAGAGGATATTAAGAGTCTTCAACGCCTTGGCACTCTTTAAATCCGTCCACCTTTTACACTTTACCTTAGGCGCATATCTCACTTCATGAAGGACATTTTCAACTCCTAGCAAACTTTAATCTCCCTTTGGGCGCATTTTATGTTTGAGGAGGGCATTTTAACTTTCAACACCTAGCATCACCTTTCCTTCCACTCTACTTTACCTTGTCTTCATGGCACGTTTAAGATGCTCATGTGGACTTTGACTTTAAGCATGGGCGCATTTCAAGGGGCTGCAGGAATTTTCAAACACTTATCAACTTTATCCATGCCTCTCTTCAAGTTAGGCGCATTCAAGGGAGTCAACAAGAATTTCCAACACTTAGAAAAATCGCATATGCCACATAGGCGTTATCTTTTCCTTAGGCGCATATGTGGTGGGGTCAAGGAAGCTTAAAAACTTTTGTCTTCACATGCTCTGTTTTGGGCGCATTTTGCACCTCATGAAGGATGAAAATTGTTGACTTCTTTGACCTCCTTGAGAGGTGGGTGCATTTCACATAGTAAGGTGGATGAAGCTTAAAACATGGGCACATTTGGAGGTCATGAGGGATGAAACACATTCAACGCCACCTTGTGGCCTTTGGGCTCCCCTATTTTGTCCTTACATGCCCTCATTTGGGCGCATTCAAGCATGGGAGGTGGATGAAGTTTCCTACACCCAACTTTGACTTGTTGACTTTCTTCCTAGCTTCTCAAGCATGGGCGCATTTGAACATGCTAGTGGCTGGGCGCATTTGCTAGGTGATGGAGGATGAAAATTTACCACGCCTTGACCACCTTTGACTTATTCTTAAACTTGGCGCATTTCAAAGGGGGTGGAGGATGAAAATTTACCACGCCTTGACCACCTTTGACTTATTCTTAAACTTGGCGCATTTCAAAGGGGGTGGAGGATATCCTCACTAAGAAATTTTTTATGCTTCCAATACCTTGAGGGCGCATTTCACCTATGGTGGAGGATGAACTTGACACTTAGAGAATTTTCATGTTTGGCTTGAGCTCTTCCTTGGGTGCATTTTGAAGGTGGAGGAGGATTTTACCAACACTTAGAAAAATTTCCATTTTATGCCTGTGAAGAGGGCGCATTTCCTGGGTGCTGCAGGATGAAATTTGTGCCTTAGCCATTTTTCCCGACCTCTGCCAGCCTCTCCATGCCTTGCTATTTATAGTAAGTCTCTCGATTTTTTGCATCTCTGAAGCTCAGAACGATTTGAAATTTTGAGCACTGGATCCTCATGACTTCATCAACCCGTCGATACTGCTATTTCGGGTTGGCCTGCTATTTTTAGCCCATTTCTGAAGGTGATTTGCTATTTATAGTAACTACTTGCTTTTGATAGCTCCACAGCTCCGATTAACTTGAAATTTGAATGCGTGCTCCTCATCACGTGACCTTACTGCTAACATCGGCGCATGCACCTGATTTGCTATTTTTAGCCTGTTTCCAAATTGACTTACTATAAATAGTAAGTGCCCCGTTCGATTTCAAATTTTACTAGCAGATAGCTTGAAGGATGCTGATCGCGGCGGTTTACACCGGTTTTCGAAAATTCTGACTTTTTACCCCTCTTTTCAGGTCCCGAAGCTGGAAACCCTAATTTGTTCTGCATGCATATCAAATGATCTCCGTTTGTCTTCGTTTCTGCTATATTGCGATCAGCTCGTGATTCTGAAGTGCTGGGAAGCGGTTGTCGGGATGCACCTGCTAAAAATAGTAAGTTCCTTACTGAGTGATCATCTCCGTTTGCATGTCATATCATTGCGAAGCTCCTGAAAAACCCATAAGGAATATGCCAACATGCAAAGAAAACCCTGACATGCAAACCCTAAAAATAGCCCCGGAAGACTGAATTCTGAAAGTTGTTATCTCGCTTTGCATGTCACACCATCGCGAAGGTCTCTGAAAACCCAGAAGGAATCTTCAGACATGCAAAGAAAAGCTCTTCATCTGAGCCCTGAAATTTGTCCCGGAAGCTGGACTGCTAAAAATAGAAAGTTGTTTGTTTTCGCTCAAATTTTGCACGCGAGTAGCTTGATGTGCTTTGAACGTGGTGTGACTGTTGGAATTTCAAAAACGCCGACGGATTGCCTGTAATTGCACACTTACTAAAAATAGTAAGTACTCAGAATCTGATGAAATTTCAGTGAAAACCTATTGGAAGCATACTAACAACAATGTTAGTCTCAAATTTCAAGTTATTCACTTCATTTGACTTCAAGTTGGCTGGAAAATTCAAAACCCTAATTCTATGGATTTGGCCAAATTTCACGTTTAGGTTCACAGACAGGCACATCCCGGAAAGATAGACAACAAAAAAGAGAGACAACGACAAAACAAACCAAAAGCAAAGCCAAAATTAGGGGGTCCCCATTTGCAATGGGGCGATGTGTGAAAAAGGTCACAACAGTACTCAAAGAACTGGAAACATACCAAGGCTTCCAAAGAACAAAGTAGAAGGCAGCCGTCACCTTTCCGTTCTTCATTGGGAATATGCAAGAGTCTTGTCCATCGACACAGGCAACTGAAAGTGCCAGGTTAGAAGTGCAATGGTACCCTTTGACATCTTATCGGTCCAGAGCTGACTTTGATCCTCATCACCACGTTGGGGTCGTGAATGGAAGGAAGTACAAACATAAGGTAGACTTGGAGGATTTCTAGGCGAACGCTGCAGATGAATATGACGTTAGGAGAAGACTTTGGTCTAGACTGTCGATGAACCTGATCGGAACAATTGAACTCTTTCGTGTGCCTGATCAACTGGAGGATGATGGAGAGTATATTCAACCAGGCTTTGATGAGAGTCGGCCTCTTCCTCCTGTAAGATGGTTGGAACCAAAACTAGCAGATTTAACCACCTTGATGAGGCCGGTTGTCAAGTATTCGCAATGGTGGGTGGATCAACAAATCCAAGAGCTATGATGAAAGAATGTGACTTTGACTTACGATTTAATGGGTGAAGCGGAATCCTATTCTTCAAATGCAGGTGCATCCTGTTGTGACCTTTTCACACATCACCCCATTCAAAATGGGGACCCTCTAATTTTTTCCCCCATTCGGGTCTTTTGGCTTTGGTTTTGGGTTTGTCTCTCTCTGTCGGTTCTTTCTGTCTAGTGATGTACTTGCCATTTGACCTAGATTGTAATTTTGGCTAAGTCTGGAGGGCTTTATCATGAATTAGGGTTTGCAATCTTTAGGCTACTTTGAGGTCAAATTGAGTTGGCTAATCAAATTTTGAGCTTAGCAATGCTGTTAGGATGCTTTAAGCAGGCTCCCACTGAATTTTCATTGAGATCTGACAACTTTCTATTTTTAGCAAGTATCACCTTCAAGAGCAGATTTTACGGTTTGCATGTTGGAGTTTTCAATGCATGTTTGGAGAATCTTTCTGGGTTTTTCAAGACCTTCGCGATGATATAACATGCAAGCCGAGACTTGGACCTTTCAACAATTCAGGTTTCAGAAGCTATTTTTAGGGTTTGCATGCTGGATTTCTCAGTGCATGTCTGTATAATCTTTTTGGGTTTTCTGAGAGATTCGCGATGAGGTAACATGCAAGCAGAGTTGATCACTTTTTAGGGACTTGCTATTTTTAGCCAGTGCTTGCATGTTGATCATTTTTCTGGGTTTTTCTGGGTTTTTTGAGATCTCTTGGGTAGTGTGACACGAAAATTCATCTGGCAGCTGATTGGACATTTTTCCAGGCACTTACTATTTTTAGCAGGACCACTTTGACAGCTGATTGGACACTTTTCCAGGCACTTACTATTTTTAGCAGGACCGCTTCGGCAGCTACCCAACACTTCAGCATCACAAACAGAGTGACATGCAACAAAAACGGGGTCAAACGAAGATCTTTTGAGCAACATGCAAGTCAGATTAGGGTTTCCAACTTCGGGACCCAAAATGAGGGGTAAAACGCCAGAATCCCTGAAAACCGATGTATCCCATCGTGATCAGTATCTTTCAAGGAGTCCACTGGTAAAATTTGAAGGCAATTTGAGCACTTACTATTTATAGTAAGTCACTTCAGCAACATGACTATAAATAGCAGGTCATCGCGAGGCACCAGTGTGAGCAAGTCAAGCAAGTGACGAGGACCCCATGGAGCGAATTTCAGATAAAACAGAGTTGTAGAGGTTCGAAAATCAAGTGCTTACTATTTTTAGCAGGTCCATGCAGATGAATTAGGGTTTCCTAAAAAGTAGGGCGAAACACGAGGGTCACACAGAAGCTTCGTCTTGTCACAATCAACATCCTTCAGGCAATCTACACGCAAAATTTGAGCTCATTCTGAGCACTTACTATTTTTAGCAAGTCACTAAAAATAGCTGGTGCATGTAAGCATCAAGTGCCAACAACTCGGTCATGTCACAGAAGTCAGAGCAAATGAAAATCAAATCTTCTAGAGCTCGAAATCAACTTGAAATACGAAGATTGTGAAACTTTCTAAAAATAGAGAGCTAGGGCAAGCTGGGGATGACATGAACAATCCGCCCTAAGTCAGACAAAAAGCTAGAAAATTCATCTAAGTCTGGCTAAAATGCAAGCTCAGCCTCCCAGATGCGCCTCAAGGAGCAAATAGATGGATGAAAATTTTGCCAAGGCATTGAAACCTGGAGCTCAGCTGGTGAAATGTGCCTTAGCTTGTGAGGAGAGTCATGAAAAATTCTAAGTGCTTGAAACTGGAAGCTCCTACCCCCAGATGTGCCCTTGAGAAGGAAATTGATGGAAATTTGATTAAGTCATTAAAATTGAAACTACAAGGGACTAAATGCGCCCAAACTTGAAGGAGGAGGCTTGAAAATTGACTAAGTCCTCAAAACTTGAAGCTCCTACCCCCAGATGTGCCCAAGGTAAAGAGGGGCCTCAAAATTCTTCTAAGGCATTAAAAGTGGAAGCTTGACCCTTGAGATGCGCCTAGGATGGGAGGAAGATCATGAAAAATTCTAAGTGCTTGAAATTGAAAGCTCAAGGTCCTAAATGTGCCTAAGAGTGGAGAGGGAGGTGGAAATTTTTCTAAGTGCTTGAAATTGGAAGTTGACACCTCCAAGTGCGCCTAGGTCAAGAATTGAGTGTTGAAATTTTTCTAAGTCATGGAAACTTGAAGTAGGCCATGGTAAATGCACCCAAGCTTGAGTGGAACTTGAAAATTCTTCTAAGGCAATGAAACTAGAAGCTTGAAGGGGTAAATGCGCCTAGCATGACATGGAGTGAGTGAAATTTTCTAAGGCATATGAAATTGAAAGCAGACCACCTCAAAAGCGCTCAAGGTAAAGGAGAGTTGATAAATTTTTTCTAAGTATTGAAAACTGAAAGTAGAGGTCCCTGAATGCGCCCTGACTTGGAGAGGAGGTTGGAATTTTTCTAAGTGGTGAGAATTGAAAGCTCAAGGTGTTAAATGCGCCTTAGTC
This sequence comes from Sequoia sempervirens, assembly GCA_007258455.2. Classification (NCBI taxonomy): domain Eukaryota; kingdom Viridiplantae; phylum Streptophyta; class Pinopsida; order Cupressales; family Cupressaceae; genus Sequoia; species Sequoia sempervirens. The sequence goes on from VDFB02156873.1 coordinate 318,677, forward strand.
TGAACAGGGACCTTGAAAATTTTCGAAGGCATGGAAACTGAAAGCACAACACCTCAAATGCGCCTAGCTTGAAGAGTGAAATAGAGAAATTTTCTAAGTGTGAAAAATGAAAGTTGAAGGGTCCAAATGCGCCTAAAGGAAAGAAGGTGACTCAAAATCTTTCTAAGGCATTGGAATTGAAGGTAGATACCCTCAAATGCGCCCAACTTAAGAGATGGAAAAAGTTTCTAAGTGGTGACAATTGAAAGTTGGACCCCTTGAATGCGCCCTAGTAAAGAATTTGACTTAGAAATTTGGCTAAATGAAAGTCCAAGGTGGTATATGCGCCCAAAACATCAAGGTGAGTGATTGAAAATTTGTCTAAGTGTTTGAAAGTGGAAGAAGACCTTGGCAAATGTGCCCAACAAGGAGAGAAGCCTAGAAAATTTTCTAAGTATCCAAAATGGAAGTACCCCCCTTGATATGCGCCCAGCTTGGGGATGGGTTAGAGAATTTGACTAAGTCATTGGAAATGGAAATAGAAGGGGCTAAATGCGTCCAACTTGAGCAAGTGAATGGAATTTTCTTCCAAGGCATGAGAAATGAAAGGACACCTCAAGTCCGCCCAAGTGGAGAATGTGAAGTAAAGGCAAACATTAATAAAATTATTTCCAAGGGTAAAAAAATTAAATGTCCCCCTTCGTGTTGACACATGAATTTTTAAAGTTGAGAAATATTTACTAAGGGGGAATTTAAAAAAAAAAAAAGTCTGGAGGATCTTGAACAATGTTTTGAGGGGAAAACAATTAAAATGCTGGGGCTCACGACTGATGAAATTTCTCTAGAAGAAATATAAATTTTTCTAAGGCGTTGGGGAATGAATTGAGTAAAATTTCTCAAATCAAATAGAATTTTCCCAAGGCAAAGATAAATTTTTTAAATGTTGGAGTAATTTTAATGAATTTCCCAAAGATGTTTCAGTCAACTGAATGCCACATGCAGTCAAGGTGGGAAATTTTGAATTTTTTTAAGAAGGATGGAATCTCCAGCAATAGAAGATTCTATGACGACTGAGCATAACTTTTGTGACAACTCACTAGTCATCCCTCCCGAATTGGCAAATTTCTAAGTAGTGGAGGAGTGAATTAAAAGCAACTGCTAAACCAGGCGCCCTCTCACAATTATATAAACTCTGAAGCTATTCATTTTTTCTTCACCATTTGCAGAGCTGAAATTGTGAGAGTGCTGAAGTGTGAATTGTGGGAGTGCTGAAGTGTGAATTGTGAAAGTGTTGAAGTTGAAGTGAGTGAGTGCTGAGAGGAAGAAAATTCTGAAGTGAGTGAGTTGAGTGAAATTTTTTCTAAGTGCTGAAGGTGATTTTGCTGAAAGTAGCTGAAGCTTGGAGTTTGAATTTCGGAGTCCAAAATCTCGAGGTTTGGAGTCGGTAGTTTAGTACTGAGGAAATTTCATTTTCGAAGCTAACTCCATATTTCTAGCCATCTCGTGGTAATTTTATTTTCTTAGTTGGAATTGTAATGCTTGAATTTTATTTTGCAGATGGCCGAGGTTCGAAGGGGAGATGCTGCCGGAACGAGCAAAGCTCCAGGCAGAGCTGGAAATACAAAAGCGGGCAAAGAGAATGCCTCCAGGCAGGCAATCGTCAAGCAGCTGAAGAAAAATCTTTTCTTCTTGAGTCAAAGTTTGTCTCGAAGCTCGGAGGGTTGATTGACAACAACCTTGGTTCATTCAACCTCGAGGCATTCAAAAGGAGAATATATGGGTAGGCTGGTCATCATCCATCAGCGACATCGCACAACATCGTGAGAAGTGGATTGTATGCAGTTGTTGGGTTCCACCAGCAATTCGATGTCCCGAGTTAATAATGGAGTGTGCAAATTATTATAGGCCAGACCACCGAATGATTGTCTCTTTGGATGACAAGTTGCTGGCTAATTGCACACCCGAGGCTATTGGAGAGGCGTTCGGGATTCCAGCTGTGGAGAGAATGTTGTACAAGTCAAAAGAAAGGGCTAATAAAATGTACACTTCATCTTTCGAAAGGTGTGCAAATAGAATTAATACATTAGGGATGAGGAAGCCAAAACCTCCTGGCGCCAAGTTGCCTAAGCAGATTATCTTAGAGGAGCTGAAACAGGAGTACTGTGATTTAATCATGATGCTCAGTCGGGTGAATGGTAGCCTACAGGCGTACGCTTTGGAGCCTTGGATGTTCTTCTACATTAGCGTAGTCTTGGAGGGAAAAGAGTATGTAGATTGGGCAAGAATGATCAGTGACAATATAGATGAGCAATTCAGAAGTTTGAGGAGAACGAGGACATTTTATATGAGCTTGTATGTCATCTATATGTTGGCTCGGATGACGAAGTATAAAGGATTGACATACCAGGAGCCAATTGGATGCGGTCCCGGTGAATTTAAAATCCATGAAGCTTGCAAGTAGCTGCATCTGACAAATACCTCCAGCTTCAAGAGAGTGAACGATGCTTTCACTATGCACATCACAAGGACTCTTCAACGGAGAACACAACAAAGAATATCCAAAGATGCACAAAAGTTGTGTTGGCGTTTAAATTCACACCTCTGGAATGCGTATTTGAAACGGACAACTATGCACAGATAAACTGCTCTTCAAATTAGGAGGGGAAGCTCCCTCTTGCTGATGGTGTTGAAAGAAAGTAAACTAAGAACTAAGTTGCCTATCTTTTTGATCAGCTTAGAGCACAAGGTTTATTAAACACAAACGCCGCAGCTGAGATTTTCTGTTTTAAGAACTTCAACTACGACTAACTTAAACTAAAGACGTTTCTAACTTCTCAAGTAATAAGCAGAGCAAGAGAAACTAGAAATGAACGAGGTAGATTTCTAACAAAATACTTCAATAAACTCTCTCTCAACAAACATCTACACACTTCAATGCAAGTTGAAATCAAGATCATAAAAGTAGAACATAAATAACGGAAATCTGAGATTTTGGACCAAGGCAAAGGAGGCTCATGATTTTATTACTCAAACTTATGGAACAAAACTCACTTCTAACATGCCTGGAACAAGAAATTGCAGCTAAAGAGGCTTGCAATCTTATTCTTACACAATAGAAACAACAATCACACTAACTCCTTGTTGGCTAAAGAGGCTCAACAATTTGCTTATCACAACACAATTGAACAACACTCGAATAACAAATAGAAGGCACAATATATTGTTATCACTAGCATGGTTAAAGAAACTAATGAGTAAAGGCTCTTATTTATAGACAAGCAGAGGAGTAGGGAACCCTAAAATCTCCTTACTTTCACAATCTAGGGCTTGCTCAGCAAACAAGCTTTATTACTAAATCTAGAAAGAAGATAACACCTAACACCTAAGAAAGCAGAAAAAGCGGGCAATGCCAACTATTACATTTTATCTTTTTTCTCTTCTCAAAGAATGGATAAGATCATTCCAAGAATAGAAAGAAAGCGGGAAAGAAAGCTTCTAGAAGAAAGTTGCTTTAAAGCTCGATCACATCTGCTAGAAAATTAGAAACTATTTCCTGGTTCAGTGCATCTATGCCCTCAATAGCAAAACACCGCTTTTCTAGAATATCTTCAGCATCTGCAACGGATCTCAGGAAATCTGCCACCTCATTGGCCGCTTTCTCAAACTTTGCTGACATCATCGAAATATGACTTATTCTTCCGCCAACTGGATTGCAATTGCGAACAACACTCTGGAATTGATCCTGCATTTCATCATGCCCGACGTAGGAACCATCTTCAAGACTGTACTGAGAAAGAATCTCTCTGATGAACTCACTGATGAAAAGAAGAGCTTCAATCACCCTTTGTCTGTAGGCGATAAATTCTTCGGATATCCTCTCATAAGTTTTAACTTTGAAAACATGACGCTCTCTCCAAGCAAGGATTTGTCTCTTGTGTTCTTTTGTGTTACACCCCGATTGTATAGCTACTACTGCATAGGAAGTACATTGTAAATGTTTGAATCTTTCTGTTGAATAAAACAAATTGTTCTTGTGATCAATTGAATGTGTCCTAATGATTGTCTCATTATCTGATACACCTGTTGATGTAATTCTTGAATGAAATTAGCATATTAAGTTATAGAATAATGTTGTTCTAACTTTCTACGATGCTTTATGTATATTACCTTGGTTTTGAGCAAATGACTTCCGTTGGCATGTCATGATGTGCAGGAAACAGGTTCGTACCTCCAGGCAGAGGAGAGATATCACTCGGGGAAGAACTTGGTCGGGTAAACAGTAATGGATACCAATTGGACATACACACACAAACCATAGAACTGAGTAAGCTAAGTCATTATTCTGGTTAAAGGTAAGTCATCCGTAGGCTTGACTAGTATCATTGGGAGTCGTGTCTTCTTCTGAATATGTAAATAAGTGATGCTTGCCAGTATAATCTTATGAGTAATATTTCTTGTTAGAGGTGGATATGTGTATTTGTATATATACATACGATATGTACAAGTACCCATAAGTACATTCATGTCGATACAACGTATTGAGCAGACGGATATGCCATACATGTGCGTCAATATAAGTGTATTTATGAATACTTATACGTGAAGTATATATATAAATATATATACAAGTATACATACCCGCAACTAACTGGTAAAATGAATATATGCATGATAACGGTATATTGCCTCAGAATTTATACATACACATATATATACATATACATGGTTACATATAGTATTGACTGGCTCACAAGTATACAGACGTATAATGTAGATGTATATATATGTATAGGTATAAAGAAGTATATTTATATATTTAATATTATATTAAAATAAAAATATAATATAGTTTTATAAAGGTATACGATATTATTTAAATTACTAATTTAAATAATTATACAAATTAAAAACTATATTATATAAATGTTTTAATAGAATAAAATATATAAATATATTTAAATAAAAGTTTTGAAAATCAAGATGAAATGTAAATCAACATTTTATTATTTATTCCATAGAGGAATGAGACTAAATCGATGAAAGGTATAAAATCGCGATTTTCTCTAAAAAGGAAATTCTTCATTAATCGAATTGTTTGACTTCATTTTTATACCTTAAATCGTTGCCAAATGCATCAAAGTTTAACATCGAATTTAACATCGAACTTTATTAAAATATTAATAAGTAAAAATTCGGAATTAAGCTGAGCCGTAAAAATGGCGAAGAGAAGGAAAAACGCGCAGGAAAAACGCACGATTAGGGCCAGACGTCTGAAAATGGCCGACTAAACTCATGCTTGGCAATAGAAATGAGATGTGGACGCCATTGGAGCTGAGAAAAAGTCTTATAGTAAACTTGTCATTTAACCTAGCAATAAAAACGCACCTGAATCAAGAGCTGTCACGATTTTAAATACTAAGCAATTTCGAAATTGATTAAAACGTCATTGCTGTCAATAATGGAGGTCGAAACCCTTGCCATTATGCAACACGTTTTTAATTTGAAACATTCCAAATCTTGCTGGCAGTACTGGCGCCATAGAAGAAGGAAACAGTTCAAAAGGCAACCCTATAAATACCTACGAATGTCATTCATAATTCTCATGAATTCACAATCAAGATTTTGAAATATTGTTTAGAGCATTCTGCAGCTAAGAGAGAATTCGCCATAAGTGAGAAGGTTGTTAGTTTTTATTTCCTGATAAGTAAACTATTTGGTTGAGTTGAAAGAAACAATCTTTGAGTTGAGAACATCAGTATAGAGTTATCAATTGCTGTGTTGAGAATTGTTACAGTGTTAGCTGAAAGTATTTGGTGAAGGCAAGAGAAGGAGTTACTTTTTCAAACATCTGGAAAGCTTAATCAGGCATGCTAACTCTAGCTTATACTTGCTATCTAATATTTTAGAATTCTGATACAATTCCAATTCATATTCTTGACTGAAAAGAAATGTGTCTGAAAACTGGTTATTTTGGAATGAATAAGAAAGAAATAAAGACTGTTAGCTTGAGTTAAATAGAATGATTAATGCCTGTAATCTTTTATTAGTTTCTGTATTCATTAGTGTACGGTTTACACTTGTTAAAGGATTGGAAACTACATAAATTGATTTGATTTCATATTCGAAGTATATATTTGTATTTAGTTAGTAAAATAGGAACGTATCGTGAGCATTATATGAGTTACAAGTTTCAACTAGATACTAAATAACTTAGTCAAGTTATTGTATCCCTAGGATGAGAATATCCTGAATAAAGGTGTTAGTTGTAGGATCTTGTTAAAATGTACATCATTCCAGTGGTTAGTTGTTGTAGGAAGTCTAGGGTACGGACTACCCCGATAGACCAACCTACGCGTAGAATAAGATAGCCTCAAGTCAAGTTGAACCTGGCTAGTGAATGTGACGTATGACCTATGTCCTTCATTGAACGTAAACACTTTGGCCAAAGTAGTGTAAGGAACCATTTAGTTGTTGTACTACACTGTCAGTTCACCGTGATCCCGAATTACATCCTGGTTTGAATATTGCCGGTTGCACGAAAGCTAGCTTTGTAGGATCATAGCACTATGTCCAGTTGGTAGTCATTAAAGGTTACCCAACCAATCTCTTCTTTGAAGGGAGGGCCGTTCATTGCAAAATGATCGTGCGGGGGACCGCATTATAAGTCCGTGGTTGGCGGAAAAGCGCCCGAGTGATGTTTCTCCTCCATAGTACCCGACTGATGATCCAAGACTTGACAGGACGAATTCCTGGACCTTCTTACTTCTATTGGTGCCAAAAGCCTACGGGCTATGTATGTATATTACTCTTCTTACTTTGTAATTTCATTTGGAATGAAATAGTTAAAAGTTGCAAAAAGATGTATCTTGTTTATGTTATTAAAAGGAAAATTTTTATCATTATGATATTGCTCTTACTTTTGTGACTGAATTTTAAGGTTTTAAATTTATCGTACAAGTGTGTTCATTACATTTTGAAACTGCTGAACCATAGGCTGTGTCTAAATCAACAATGATGATCTCATGCCTTGGTCTTACTTCAGCCAGTGTTTGTTCAAACCCTTGGATACCTTGACGTAGGTCATGAGCGCTTTCTCTTAACTGGAACATCCGTGCGAAGACCTCATTTCCTCTGACAATGAAGCTCTCGATCCACTCCTGAGTTTCTTTCCCACATATAACCAGCTGTCTTAACTGCTAATGATCAGCTGGTGTCTCTAAAATTTGGGGCAGCAACTGGGTTGCCTGTGAAGAACCATGGACAAGGTTAGAAATATAAAACCTAAGCTGGTGATTTTCAGCCTTGAGGGCTGCCTTGTCTTCTCCATCCTTAAGCACTCTTTCCTGAAGGTTTTCGGACACAACTCTGAAAAGACTCACATCCGCATGTCTAGTATTTCTACCAAGATTAGCCTTGACCATGACGAAGTCATCCATATTCATCTCATCCCTGTTCTTGTCTTCTGGGGGCAATGCAGTCTCCATGACTATCTCGTTATCAGGATTCCTATCAAAGTGAACTTGCTTCTTTGCTTTTTTCTTAGGAGGTTCTTGATAGATGTTATCGAGATCATCAACACTAACCTGATATGAAGGCCTTCTTCTTACCCTTCCTAAGGAGTTCTCAAGCCAAGACACGGTAGTATCTTTACTAACTTCCTTAGGAGGTACAACTGTAATTTCCTCGTCATCTTCAATATCAAGGTCAATGTGAATCAGTAAAGGTTTTGTCAAAGGTACAGAAACATGTGTTGAAGGCAGCTCCTCTGCTTCTTTTTGAGGTACGGGCTCGTTAGGAGGAGCTTCTGTTACAACTGTAGGTTGCTTCTGTATGACTATGCCTGAGAAGTCCAACCTTCTTTTTACGTTTTTATTGGATCTACTACCTTTGACGCCTTCTTGAGACTGACTTTTACCCTTTCCTTTTGACTGTGCTCTGGAAGAAGAGGGAATTGTCTTTGGCGGCTCTGCTACTGGAATGGAGTTTTTCCTCTTAAGGATTAGGAAAACCTTGCTATGCTCAAGGACTTGTCTTGTCCTGTCTTCAACTGAGAGGGACTCTTTATTAGCCCAGTTAACCTGTGAAAGGGGCTGATCTTCAATTTGCTTCTGAGTATACATCGGGAGAAGCACATCCTCGTCATCATCTGATAGCCCTTCTATGTCTTCATTTAAGCAGTCCTTCATCTGGTGGAGAGTGAGCCTGCTGTAACTACGCCTCCACACCTCGAACTCATCTATACAATTAGCCCAAAAATTTTCAAGGGCGGATATATGATCATAGTTCTTCTCAAGTCGGCCAGCGTAGACACCATGATGATCAAATGATCGTCTCTCGCTGTAAGACTTGAGACCGAGTTTATCCAACTCATCTCCCATTGTCTTAGCATCTGCAGTAGTCCTGCATGTATAAATTCCCAGCCCTAATGGAAAATGAAGGGAGGGTTTCCTTCTGTTCCTCAAGACTGTGTGGACATCGTGTGCTTGCCTCAAAAACTCCATGAAGATGACCTCGTCTGACAGATACCTTGGTAACATGAGCGGGGCACCCGAATAGCCATAGACCTTGAGATAGGTGAAAGTAGGGAATTGTATGAACAAATCCACCCACTCCGCTATTGCTGCCCTGGCAACAAAAGATATACGGACATGTAATTCGTTGTCCAAGTCCTGCACTGTGTACATCAGAAAAGCCTCGTTCACTCTCTTGTAGTGATGCAAGGACTTCATGAATTCCAATTGGGGATAGTAGATATATATGCTGTACACTCAATGATCCCTCGGTGTTCAACCCTCTGAATTGACCTTGATAGGCCACCAGGTAGACTAGGTAAGACACCATATGAAACTCATGAAATTGGAAGTATTCTGTTATCTGTTGATGTAGGCTGTCACTGATCAAGGTAGGCCAATTGTAGATCTCGGTTTTCTTCATGATGTGGGGTATGGCGTAAAACATCCAAGGCTGAAACTTGGTGGCGTCTTTTGAGCCAGTTACCCTGTTGAGCAAGGTGATAATGATAGCAATTTCATCCTTGAACTGTCCTCGCCGGACGTTCTTTGGCAAAGTCTTATGTTTTTCTTTCATCCACCTTTGTGCAATCTTCTTACTATATTTATCTTTGTGCATTCCCCATATTCTTTCACATTCACCCTTTGAGAGAGTCACGCTTTCAGGTCATGGGGGAATGGAAAAACACTTCTCGATTATATCAGGCTTTAGATTGCAAATCAATCTACCTTCTACTGACTGGATCTCCCTTGTAGCCGGGTTGTACTGCTTGATGCAAGCGATTACGAATATAAGACTCTGAACTGATATAGGAATCGACGCTGCTGCAAGGAGTCCAGAGTGTCCCAGGTTCCTGATTGAGGTGTTGCCTGAAACTTGGTGGCGTCTTTTGAGCCAGTTACCCTGTTGAGCAAGGTGATAATGATAGCAATTTCATCCTTGAACTGTCCTCGCCGGACGTTCTTTGGAAAAGTCTTATGTTTTTCTTTCATCCACCTTTGTGCAATCTTCTTACTATATTTATCTTTGTGCATTCCCCATATCCTTTCACATTCACCCTTTGAGAGAGTCACGCTTTCAGGTCATGGGGGAATGGAAAAGCACTTCTCGATTATATCAGGCTTTAGATTGCAAATCAATCTACCTTCTACTGACTGGATCTCCCTTGTAGCCGGGTTGTACTGCTTGATGCAAGCGATTACGAATACAAGACTCTGAACTGATATAGGAATCGATGCTGCTGCAAGGAGTCCAGAGTGTCCCAGGTTCCTGATTGAGGTGTTGCCTGCGCTCTGCAAAGCGTGTAGATCAAACATCGGCTTGATGTGATGCAAGTCTGTCTCGGCTGTTTTGATGTAATCATGATAGAGGGCTGATTCAGTCTTGAAAACATTGGGAGTGTACTCGATTTCAGAAAACTTGAAGAACGACTGTAAACTCGCCTATGTTCAGACCAGCTTTGAGCAATTTCTATTTTTAGAATGCTGATTTTCTTGCTCCAACAGACAAATTTTTTGAAATTTTTTCTGAGATATGGGTTTTGCTTAGAATTTCGTTGCAAGACAACCCAGATCGTCCGTTTTTGAAAATTTTGAATTTTGCCTTAAAAAGCAGCAAACCCTAATTTCTTCAATTTTTCACGAAAAAAGCTGGCACCTGGGTTTTGTTCAGAATATGATTAGAAATGGACCCAGTTGATTAGATTTGCAAAACGTTGATGACTGATCGAAAAAGCAGCCAACCCTAGGATTTGAAATTTTCTTGAAAAAGCTTTGATATGGGTTTTCTTCAAAAGACTGATTTGAGAGGACCTAGATGGTTGAAAACTGAATGCACTGAGGATTTCACTGACATGCAAATAAAAAGCAGCTGCTGCAATTTGATGAAGTTCTTTGAAAATTTCTTCAGAAGAATGAAGTGAAAAGTCCCAGATGGCTGAAAATTTGAAAACCTTGGCCTGCTCCTTGAAAAACTTGATCTTTTGGACGAAAAAGCATGAAAAAGCAAGGGTTTAAGTTGCTGGTCTGAAAATTTTGATGAAAAACCAGCAAACTAAGCTCTTGAATCTTGAGAAATTTCTTCAAGCTTGCTGCTCCAACTTTCTCCTTTGAATGCTACCTACAAAAATAATGAAAATTACATGGAAACGAGGTGTTAAATAGACTTAGGGTTTTGTTTTTAGTTTTGCTTTCTTTTGCTTTTATTTTCAAAACCCTAAAATCTCAGCTCATTGAACTTGGACGCCATTTTCCTTCTTGCAATTTTGAAACTTCTTGAAAACTTTGCAGATTTTTTTAAGGCATGAGAAGTTGGGCGCCCTTCTTCTCCAAGGGCGCCCACTTCAAGCAGTGTTAGTCAATTTTTTAATATTTTCAACTTTTCTTCATTTTGACCCCCTACTTCGCCTCTGATTTTCGGCTTGCAGAGTAATTTGATGGACGAGTTGAAGGATTCATCGCGGAGCCCGACTGATTCTGAGAAGGTTGTTCTGGAGGTGTCTCTGGCTAAAAACTTTATTTCGACCTTCGAATTCATGGGAGCCTTTCTTCTCTAGGGGCGCCCATTTTGTCTAGAGTTAGCCATTTTTCATGATCTTCAATTTCTTCATTGACTCCTCTTCTATAGATGATCTCGTCGAATCTGGTGACTCGGGCGTCAGATTGACTGCCGGTTATGTTCGTTGCGTAGCTGATGAAATATTAGGAGGGGTCTTCTGAGATGAACTTCGCCAAACAGTGAAGTTTAGGCCTTCAAAAGCTGGGGCGCCCCTGGCAAGCTGGGGCGCCCAAACTCACCAGAGTTAGTTTATTTTCCTGTTTTATCTGTATGCTTTTGAATCTCAGTTCTTGGCTCTCATCAGACCCTCCTTTCAGCTCCTCGTATTTGGTGACTGCGAACTCTGATTGACGTGCTAGATATCTCGTTGGAAAGTTGGATGAACTGTGAAGAAATTACATTAGAGACACTTTTGTGAATTCATCTATTTCATCCCTTGAAATCTTGGGCGCCTCTTCTCTCCTGGGGCGCCCAAACCTTCTAGACTTAGCCATTTTTTCATTTGACCTTCTTCAGAGTTTGAGACTTTCCTTTTGTACATTCCTTTTTGATCAGAATTTGTCGAAGATTGGACAATTAGATGATCTGACGGAGACAGACGTCGCGAAGCTGGCTGAATACCGAAGAGATCGAGCACATTTTCAAACCCTAACTGCTGAGTTAGGAGCTTCAAAAAGCTAGGCGCCCTTCTTCACCAGGGGCGCCCAAACTTACCAGACTTAGTCAAATTTGACAATTTTCATTCTTCTTCATTCTGACTTCAGTTTGGATCTCCCCTGTTTGGTGTTGAATCCCGGGCGACTGGATGATCTGTTGACTGCATCGTCGGACTCGTCGCGGAGCTGGCAGAGAACTGAACAACTTTGGTTGGAGGCGCAAACCCTAATTTTAACATTTAAAGCCCCAAAAAGGTGGGCGCCTATCTTCACCCGGGGCACCCATTTCTTCCAGTGTTACAAAATTTTCATCATTTTTCATCATTTTTCATCTTCTTCTTCATTCTTCGTGCTTGCTCACCAATTTGTCTTCTGCTGAATGCTTTGAAAGTTGAATCTGACGCCTGACAGCCGACTGGCCTCCATTGATGACCTCAAAGCCCCTGTTATGCTTATGAAAAAGTAGAATTGACCCACTAGGGCAAAACTGATTATTTTGAGATTCTGATTGCACCAGCCTGATATGGACATATTTTGAGCCAATCAAAATCAGTTTGAACCCTAACGGACCAACTTTCTATTTTTAGAAAGTTTTGCCAGTATCCGTTTCCAAAGAAACCTAGAAAATGTTACTAAATTTATAAAATTTCTAAAAGTAGCAATTTTCCTAAAAAGTAGGGACGAAAAACTGAGATCTGGGTTTTGTAGATTAAGCTGCTCTGAGCAGACCCAGATCATCAGATTTTGAAAATTTTGCATTTTAACCCCTCATGCAAGACCTGCCCACCCAAATTTTGACCTTTTTGACTAATTTAACAAGACTTTTACTTATTTCTTCAAAATATCTAAGTGTAACAAAAATTTTAATTTTGGGGTACAACAAGTTGATTGAAGAGTACGGGTATTGGTTTATCCAGTTCCCGAAGTTCACTTACATAAGGTTGCCAGGGTTCCATTCATATGCCTTCAGATTGCCAAGGTACCCCACAAACAGGATGGTAATGCTTGAAGTGTCTAGGCAACTCATTGCCTATGACAAAATCATAAGGAAAAAGAAGAAAGGAGGATTGCACTTCCCTATGATTATGGGAAATTCACTTGAGGAGTGCCCATCTTTGCAAGCAGCCAAGGAAGCAGAGGAGGAATTACAATTCTATCACCTCACACTCCACACCAGCTGACAAGATTTTGATCCTCACGGAAAGATTGGAGTAGTACAGGATGAAGAATATCAACACAAGGCTCATGTTGAGGATTTTTGGGCGAATGCAGAAAATGAAGCTAAGATCAGAAGGAGGATGTTCTCTAGGTTACCTCTGAGATTGATCAGCGAATGCGAGGTTGTCCAAGTTCCAGACCAAGTGGATGAGGATGTCAATGTTACACAACCCGATTATGAATCAGTGAGAGGCACGCCAGTCCCACCACGTGATTGGGCGGAACCGAAGATCACGGACTTGGACATGTTATCTATGCCGGTCTTAACATTCACAAGGAGTTGGGTGGATAGACATGTTCACAGGCTTAAGAGCAAATCAATTTCCCTCACGTACAACCTCATGGGCGATCAAAGGCCATCAACATCAACAAGGAAGAGAAAACAGGCCACCCAAGCTACAGAGCCACAGGAGGAGGAACCAGTTCAGCTAGAGCCTTAGAGGATGGAGGAAGCATCTCCTACACAACTGTTGAGTCACTCTTCTTGCGTACAAGAAGTTTCATTATTTGTAAGTCAGAGGGTTAGAATGAATGAAGAGCAAGAAATGGAGGAAGTCAATCAGCCATTGCCTAGGGAGTCCAATAGTCAGAGTGCTAATGCTCCTAGGGGTGCTAGCCAGCCGGATGAAGATGAGGAAACATAAACAGACACTTGCCTGGATCGTGCGATTGAGGCAGCTTTTGAAGATGAAAACACTACAGAGCCTGAAGCTCAGGGTTTTGAGGAAGACAGGCAACACATGGAGACAGATGGGCCTCAACCAACTGTTGCTGAAGAGGAGGTTTGTGAAGTAGAAGCAACATTGAACATGCATGGAGTGATACTCACATTTTTCAAGACAGGACTATTCCACGCCTAGTTGCTCTGATGCATATGCCAGTGTAGACTTTGATTGAAAGAGGGGTAATTCAGGCTGGAGATAGATATGATTTTCCCGGCTGGTATTTCGTAGCATTCACCGGCCGAGGTTTCTTTGACATGGCAGGGACAGAGTCAGTCAAGATCAAGAAGGCCATGGGAAACATTCAAGAGGGCATCTTCAACATTGTCGAGGCATTGTTCGCAAAACAGCCAACTCCTGAGGTCCTGAGGAGGTGACAGTGGATGGTTTGAAGGGCAAATTACACCCATTCTTCTCCGAAATGAGAATATTTGCTCAAGTTGACTTTGAGAATATCTCCACTTTCTCTACCATTATTCAAAGCACTTAGGAATCCATCGAGGCTTGGAGAAAATGTTGTATCCAGTAGGAGCAAACAATTGCCATTCTCGAGTATCAGCTTAATCTTACTCCAACCATTTCTGAGCAGGAAGTTGATGCAGTGCTGGCCCGGTTTGTTGCTTTCACGGTCAGAGAGAAGAACAATGGGAACAGGATCTTGGACGAGAATCTTCTAGAAGGGTAGTGGGCATTAATTGCCCATAGTGGTCAAAGGAGGAATCTGTCATTTTGTGCTCATTAATAGCACCACTCCTCCACCTTCTGGTGGTTACTAGGGCATAATCTAGTCTAGGGCTGATGTGACTCAATCTGAGCTGTCCATTGAGATTGGCCAGCTATATAAAGGGGCATCCCCCCTCATTTGTACCTCATTAGAGATTAGATCATAGAGAGATAGACAAAGTAGACATTCTGATAGAGCAGAGAGATAGCTTAGCATTAGCTTGTTAGCATAGTTTGAAGAAGAAGGAAAGTTTTCCTTTGAAAGCTTTGTAAGAAATTGTTGTGAACACTCTCCCAATATAAAGAATTATCATTGATGATGGTTCCATCTTTTGTTGTGAGTAGCTAGCGAGGTTTCTTCGTCCTTCTATTTCAAGTAGGACTTAAAGTAGAGTAATTTTCATTTTCATGCACGTAGTTAGTTGTGGATTGTGGTGTTTGATCAAAGCAACTTCGTTTAACCCATACCACTAGCGAGCTTGCTGATGGTAGGTTTGCTTTGTGTGGTCGACTGGAATACTTTTTAAGCTTAACTTCGGTCATGATTCATGTGTTGGCATGCATCGTTGTGATGGTGTTATCATGCTGAATGGTGATTTGAAAACTTCTCGCTACTCCTTTGAAGATTGCACCGACTTTGTAGAGGCTGTCCAACGCGAGGCAAAACAAAGTTTGGTTGAAGTTTGCTGAAGTTAATCCCACGTCCCACTTTAGGATAGAACTTAGACCTTCTAAACCCTGCACTCATTTAAATTCCGCACATTTCCGATTAGTATTAGGAAATTCATACCTCAGTACCAAATCATTCGCATCACGTGAAAATCCTCTTATCATTAGCTTGTTGTCTATTTCATCGTAAACTTGTGAACAATTGTGTAAGTCCCCTTGTGAAAACAACATATCACAACGAACCAACTGAGTGTACTCCATTGCATTGAAGGAACCTTGGAGTTGAACGTATGATCTCTCTCGCAATCTTAGCATACATAATACTTTGATCAAGAGAGAATGGAGTAGCCGTTGGATACTTTATTCTGCTGATTGGTGTCACAAAAATCACATCAACACATCCCAAGGTGATGAACCAATTGAGAGCACCCATTCGAGGAAAAGGAAGGTAGTTGATGACTCTACAAGGGCGAAAGGAAAGAAGATTGCAGATGAGGAACCTACTTCGAAGAAGCAAAGATCGAAGCCTCCTCATTCTGCCATGTCTGGGAATATGAATTGGATATTGAATATTGATGAGTCATTGAACGACTTAAGAATTCCTTCGCCGATTCATATTGAGCCAATCCCGCAAGCAGATGATGAAACCCCATCTCCCACAGGCACAAAAATACTCGAGTCCGAGAATGAAATGGATGTTTAGGATGGTGAATTTGAAGAGGGAATGATTTCCGCTCTTAGAGGAATCCAGGATAATCCATGTGTAGAGAATGCTTAGGAAGAAGAAGGCATTGAACAACCTACAATTCCTGATTGGCTAAAAGAAAGATTGAAAATAAAAGTACCAGTCGAGATTTAGGAGGAAGATGACACGACAGATTTCTTGGCCAAGTTAGAAAACGTCACTACAAAGAAGACCGCCAAGAAATTTTCTACAACCCGAAGGGATGAAGCCGGTTGCCGATCAGTGCAGATTGCCATGCCAACAGTAGATAAGTCACAAGAAGATAATGCTCCCCATGAGTATGCCATCACCACTGTTGACTTGGGTCCAACAACGAAAGGCCAAGAGGTTGAAGACCTGGACAACTCAGTCACTACCATCAAGGCAAGGTTGGAAAAGGAAGTGGCGAAGAAAAAATAGTATAAAAGGGAGATTGAACGCTTGAAGGAGTACATCCGACACCTGACCAAACCTCTCAATCAAGGCGATGCAGTAGCCCCTCCACTTTTGAACTCTTCATAGGAAGCGGCCAAGGACTTTGAAGAAGAGATGGTCACGGCTAAAGAAATTAAGGAATGGATAGTGAGTAAGAGCGAGGAAGCGACTACATTTATGGAGAGATTGACACTGGCTTATGGACATGCTTCCTCATTGCTTTCTAGACTTGCTGTCGTGACAAAAGCTTGGGACAAACTCTAGGATGTTCAGGATAGAATCATTCCATGCCTTAGAGTGTTGAAGGGAATTCTAAAATAGGAGTTGATTGATGGGAAGATAATTGTAGCAGGCGCCGCCTATGACTTCCACACTTGGTATTGGGCATTGACAACACAGAGTGAGGTCTTGGAAAGAGTGAAGTCTGATGGAGTCAAAGTGGAAGAGCAGATTAAAGAGGTTCAAAATAAGATTTTCCTCATAGCTGCGGATGTACTTGAGAAGGAGATCATCCGGGAGAATGACATGCAGCTGGAAAATCTAAAGCACAGAGCTCAGGAAATCTTCTCCACCATCACTGGACTAGTCCTAAGGCAAAATTTGACTAAGGTGGCGAACTTCTTGTCTATCCGAGATGCCTTCCTAAAATAGGAATTGGAATGGGAGAATACTTTTGCCGGATGTGCTGAGGAGTTGGACAGGTTGGAATACAAGGTTAATTTGCTACCACATGTCACAATTGAGGAGGTCAACACAATAGTGTCCAAGTTCATCGAATATACAACCACTCAGGAGGATAAGGATGCGCCTCCAAGAAGATAGCTCCATGTGCCACGTGTTCTTCATCCATTTGTTATTAGATGTTATTCTGGGAAACCCTAGCTAGGGTTGAGTTGTTTTAATCTTTGCCGTTGATCTTAAATTGGATCTCGGCCATTCATTTATTTTCAAAAACTCTATATAAACTCTCATTCTCTCATTTTCATTTGGTGAAGAGAGTGTTATGAAATTGTTGCGTATAGCTACTTTGGATAATAAAAGTTCTTATGCATGATTTGCTTTGAATCCTTGTTATTGTCAAGTGGTTGCATGGTTCCATATCTCCTTCAACAATAGAATAGACGTAGTATAGAACATATAATAGATTTAAAAGTAGAATTTAATTTGAATGTATGTTTAGATGGATGACAGATTTGATAGTAGGGATTGATGAAACTTTGCTCATACTTTCTTCGAATGAATGATTTTTGTTCGATGCGTAAAGTTAGCCTGAGCTTATATATTGTGGATGCTTAACTTCTGTCTGAATAAATATTGTTCGATTTGATGGTAGTTATTCGTGACGTGAAAATCATAAGCACACCCTTAGAAGATTGCACTCACTTTGTGTAGTTATCCCTAGTGTGGCGAAGCAAAGTGTTGTCTTTGGTTTCACCCAGTCTTTACTGTCTCTTGAGTTCATAGGACTAGCATAAAACTTCTAAACCCTCATCCTTTTTGCACTTTTTTTTTTGAAATTCCAAATCCAAAACCAAAAGAAAAGAGAGCATTATTGTCAAATTAGTCTAAGTCCTAGCTTGTAGGTGATTTGTTAACGTAAGTCCCTTTGTGTATTACCAGCATATCACAATGACCATTGAGCTTATCCACACGTCAAGACCTGACAAAAGAAACCTTGGAATCGCCATATGGCCTTCTCGCAATCTTAGCATACGCGGTGGTTTTTCAAGAGAGGATAAAGTGTCTTTGGACTTTTTATTCTAAAGTGTTCGGTGAATGATAAAACATACACCAACAAGACGACACAAAAATCGAGACAACACCCTGTTATGAGGAAGAAATCCGGACATGGATTTCAAGGCACAAAGAAGAATTTCAGCAAATTGAAAAACACGAAACCCTATGTACAAAAAAAATTACCTGAAGTACTGATGACACGAATTCCAAGGCAGAAATAAGGATAGAAAATAGGTTCAAATCCCTAGGCAAAAATAGGTACAACTGGCATGAATCCTAATGTTCAGATTTGTGACAGACCTAGAAAAAAAATGACGAAGAACCATAAATCTTTGTGAAAAACCCACAAAGAATATGTATGTAGGTTTTTAATCCATCCAATAAATTTGAAGATTTTCCAGAAACCCTATTTGGCTCTTCGGGAGTGTTCAAAAATCTCTCTGAAAATTGCGGCCCTAGAGGGCACAAAAACGCGGCTCCTGAAAAAAAATCGCGACCTAAAATTGAGCAAAATTTCGCCCTTGATTTTTTCAAAAAAATGCGACCAAACCAACAAAAACAATGCGCCGTGCAGGTTGGAAATCATGTCGTGCAAGCTTAAAAAAAAAGAACACGAGCTAGAAAATGCAAGAGGAGACGCGTGCAAACGCTCAGAAATCGCAACCATGAAATAGAGACAAATTGCGCACCAGAAAAACGCAAAAATGCAGACCAAGAGATCGTGGAGAATGCACGGGAGTCCCAAACGGGCATGGGCCAAAAGAAACTTATCAACAGAGGTCGCGCGACTCTGTGCAAACCAAAAAGCGTGAACAAGACCTTCAATGCGGGCCAAAAAAATGACCACATACAAGTTGTGTCGGGGTTTTGCAGTTTGCACGAACAGAAAAAAGGCGAATCAGAAAAAGATGTGATTTTTAACCTCTTCAAAAAAAAACAAAATCTCACGTGAAAAATTTCACGAATTGCAGATTTGATAAATTCCCACCTAGTCCAGTCGTTTTGGCTCTAATAGCATATTAAGATGCAGAGCAGATGAATTTGCAATATTCAAGATAATCTATTCACATGAAAGAGTAACTAAATAGAATACAAAGATTGAGATCCAATAATCATGGAGACGTGATTATAGACATAACTGAAAGAAACAAAAGTATTAAAATAGAAACTAAGTCTAGTTCTAATATGTTTCATGTCAAAGGTGGTGGAGGCAAAAGAATTATGCTAGCTGCTTGTAGTAGTATTTCAGTAGTATGCAATGATTTTTACTTATTAGATTCGATCAATAATTTGCTGCTATTTGAAACATTTTTGAAATATTAATTTATATTCTTGTAACCTATTGATGTATCAGTTCTTGTGTTGTAAAGATGCTTTGGCTGCAGGCCAAACGAATCCATCTATCCTTGGTCAATTTGCATATAATTTGTTGTAAGGTACAAGTATTCAAAACTATATAAACCATAGCATATAGCGTGGATGGAATGCAATAGTGTAGAAGGTAATAGTATGGAGGTGACAAATAAGACTTTTTGAAAGATATTATAATATAGTTACATTTTGAAAGAAGCCCTATAGTAGATCATTCCTGTGTGGATGGAGAGGAGGGCCCACTCTTAAGAAACACTGGCAATGATCTCCAGTATTTCTATTCATTTTGTTTCTAGTTTGTATGTGTTATAATTTTTTAGCTTTGAAGAAATGTAGAAAGAATAGATTATTTTTATTATTTATTATCCAGCAATGAGATCATGATTATTATTTCTTGTTGTATTTCTTTTCCTCTTTAATTTCTATTTTAGCTTTTTTCCTGCATCATGAAAGCTACAATTCTTGTCACCTGTGTACAGTTTCTGTAGTAGATTATGATCTTTTGACCTATTCATAGCTCTTGTAGTGGCGTGAACAATTTCAGTAGCAGTGTATAGTCCTCTAGCAGTTTTAGAAGAGTGATTTTGTTCTTATTGAATAGTTGCATATCATTTTACTCACTTCTTTGGCTGCAGCCCTTGCACGTATAGCCACTACACCTTCAATAAGTTTACACGTTCGGATTGGCACAAGGATTGAATTGAATCTTATTTCTTGAACATTAAATCTATTCTATAATCGACCTTAGGTTTGGACTATTACCTTGTTTTCAATGAGCTTTGGATGGATAATTCTTTGACCTTACATGGTCAAAGCCCTTGTTCATATAATTGTAATGGGCAGTGTATTTGATAGAAAATGTCATTGCTTTTTAGGATATATTGGGAATGACTCATGCAACTAAGTTCCTTTGTTGCTTGAAATGAGGTGGTGGCCATGCAAGTCTTTGTTGTATTAGATATCATTTGTATAATCGTGAAGTTCTTAAAGAGGGCTTATTTGTTTCAGGAACCTTCTTTGCTGATTGCAATCGGCATTGAACATGCAGTTCAACTAGAGTATGTAATCGCAAACTGGCTTATTACAAGGACCGACTGTTCAATTGGTGTGATCCATTCATTTTTTCAAATTTTCACGATTACTTTCTGTTTAGCATGATCTCTCCCAAATGATGCATTAAGCAACTAAACCATGCCTTTCTTTATGCAAACAAAGTTTTTACAACTTACAATTAACTAACATTGCCCTCTTTTTTTTACATAAAATAATTTAGAGCTTTGACAAACTGTGTTAATTGTGTTGCTGGTTGTGATGAGCAATGTAGCCTACATGGAGGCATTTGTGATAATGATGTTTGCTTGTTTAGGTGGTCGGATTATGCATGATATGCTTGTCAAAACAGCAGTAATCTATTATCAAGTTTCTCCATGTGTGGAGATGCCATTGCTTGGGTACAGGAGGTGAACAATGCTCCATGTGAACCTAGAATTCTGCTGCAGTATTCTTCCCACTGTTTTTTAACATATAGGTTTTGGACCTGCGATATGGAGGGTATCTATCTCATGGATTCAAGACTGCAAATAGATGAGTATCTGCTACATCGATTTATTTTGAATCCATGCCATACTCTGCACAGTTGTGCTTGGTTTCTTGGATATTAGTAATAAATGCAATAAGGTTTAGAATTTAGGAATATTCATTGTGATTTATCTAATATCGATTGGTTATTGTATTTGTTTTCTTCTAGATTACATGACTCATTGATTATGAAATGCTTGTACCCTTTTTAGGTAGAAAGCTCATGATTGCAGGTGCTAGTGTCTATTCTCAAGGCATTGACTATCCTCACTTTTAGCAGGTATAACAGTTGTGTATTTCAAATAATTTTTGATGAATGCAACCATTGCTAACTTGTTTTCTTCTCCAAAAATTTGGTATTTTTAGTATGGGGATGTCTTTTGTAAGCTCATGATGGATGTAGCATGTAGCCACACAAAATTGGTGGACTTTTAGGTCTTGCTTAGTAAGGGATTTATTTGTGTAAAGATAGAATATTGAAATCCTTACAAACCATGATGAAATTCACTTGAATTAAATTGTAGGAAATAACTATGAACCAGGCAAATTAGTCAGTATTTTTTGTTTTCTTTTTGATTATCTAGCGGTGGTTGCTGATGTAGGTGTTCTTATTTGGATTGTGGAGCAAAATTTTATAGTCTTTACTGCCTTTAATGGTTGTACTTCTGATATGTAACTTTGTAAATGCAGCATCGTATATTATTATTGTAAGATTTGTGCTATGAACATAGTCTTCTTAACTCATATTGGAAAACTTAATTAGAGAAGAGCCTTTGCCTGATATGAAGTATCTTTATCCTATTAAATGGAATTTTTTATGTTCATTACCCTTTTTGAGTTTTTGAATTTCTGTTGCAGGGGAGTTGTTATGCCCTACGATGAGGTTCATGTATGACTAATTTATCTCATATTATAGTCTTCTTCCTTTACCATAATGACCATGTTTGTGCTCCATTTTATTATTGTACCATGACCTTTTTAATATTTCTGTTGCATATGATTGAATAAAAATAAGTGATATATTTAGTTGTAAGGTAAAATGAGAAAAATAATTATTAGATTATATTTACTAATAAAGATTGACATTTTAGCCTGGGAAAATAGATCTTGTAGCATGTCAAAGAAGGTGGACGCAAAAGAATTATGGTAGCTGTTTGTTAAGATGGTTTGGCTGCAGGCGAAATGAATCCAGCTATCCTTGGTCAATTTGCATATACTTTGTTGTAAGCTAAGGGTATTGAAATTATATAAACCATAGCATATAGCATGGAGGAAATGCAAGTGTAGGAGGTAATAGTATTGAGGTGACAAATAAGACTTTTTGAAAGATATTATAATATAGTCATTCTGAAAGAAGCCCTGTAGTAGATCATTCCTATGTGGATAGAGAGGAGGGCCCACTCTCAAGAAACACTGTCAATGATCTCCAGTATTTCTATTCATATTGTTTCTAGTTTGTATGTGTTATAATTTTTTAGCGTTGATGAAATGTAGAAAGAATATATTATTTTTATTATGTATTATTTAGCAATGAGATCGTGATAATTATTTCTTATTGTACTTCTTTTCCTCTTTAATTTTTATTTTTACTTTTTTGCTGTGTCATGAAAGCTACTGTTCTTATCGCCTGTGTACAGTTTCTATAGCAGATTATGATCTTGTGACCTACTCACAGCTCTTGTAGTGGCATGAACAATTTCTGTAGCAGTTTATAGTTCTGTAGCAGTTTTAAAACAGTGATTTTGTTCTTATAGAATAGATGCATATCATTTTACTCACTTCATTAGCTGCAGCCCTTGCACATATATCCAACTAGAGTATGTAATTGCAAACTACTTTCAATGCGACTGACTGTTCATATGGTGTGATCCATTCATTTTTTCAAATTTTCATGACTACTTTCTGTTTAGAATGATCTCTCCTACTAGAGTATGTAATTGCAAACTACTTTCATTGCGACTGACTGTTCATATGGTGTGATCCATTCATTTTTTCAAATTTTCATGACTACTTTCTGTTTAGAATGATCTCTCCTAAATGATGCATTAAGTAGCTAAACGATGCCTTTCTTTATGCAAACAAGTTTTCAAAATTTACAATTAACTAACTTTTCCCTCTTTTTTTACATAAAATAATTTAGAGCTTTGAGAAACTGTGTTAATTGTGTTGCTGGTTGTGATAATGGTGTTTGCTTGTTTAGGTGGTCGGATTATGCATGATATACTTGTCAAAACAGCAGTGTTCCATTATCAAGTTTCTCCATATGTGGAGATGTCATTGCTTGGGGTGCAGGAGGTCAACAATGCTCCAATTGAACCTAGAATTTCGCTGCAGTTGTTAAGCCAAATCTTAACATTCTGGTTGCAAGTAGCCATGTGCTGTTTCTATTTTGGATAATGGCCAGTATGCAGCATTAGCTAAGCACGTGACTTGCTGGGTGAGATTTCACATCTTTTCCAATTTTTTTGTCTTGATATGTTTCTGGAAGGAGTTCCTTATGCATAAAATGCCCTTCTCGAGCTTGAGCTGAATATTGAGACTTATGGAACAAATATGTTTGCTAAAAATATTTGGTATAATTGTTAATATTTGAATGTATTTCACATGTCCAAAATAATGAAACTCTTAGGATGGTCATGCTAAATTCATTATAACCACATAGTTTGCAAAGGTCAACATAAGTGCTTTTTTTGTAAATGTATAAGTCCTTTATTTTTAAGGTAATAAATGGGTTATATTGATGGGGCCCCTCCTGAAAAACTACAAACGACATACAACTTACCTAGTGGAAGGACAATTGCAACACGCCCCATCTAGCCATACTAGTGGAAGGAGCAGTCAGTCATTTGTCATCAGCGCAACTATATACCCCATTTCTTGAGACGTCAATGAACTCCTAGGATGGAACTCTCAAACCAACTACAGTATCCAGACCTTTAAGTTTGAACCTTGTAATGATTTCTGCCCTTCTAATTGCCTAAACCATATTGTTTTCCTAAAATGGCATTGTGGAACCACTTGCTATCTCGATAATCCCTTTATGATGTGAATTTACCATCTGTTTGATGATGGTACGAAGGTCTTGACAAGAGTTCTTAGTTTTCTAAAATCTGAACATCCAACATTAACATCCGGACTGTCCAATGCATGGACTTTATAGTAACTGGCTATAAGGCATTTCTATGCTTTGAGTTTTTAGAAATTGCATGTTCATTTGAATCTCTAAACACGAAAATCAATCAAAATTAATTATTCAAAATGGTTTTTTTAAGGTAATAAATGTGTTGTATTAATGGGGCCCCTCCCCAAAGACTACAAAATGCATGCAACTTAAGAAATTGAGAAATTGCATTAACTACCCTTAATTAGGGCAAAGCAGGGCTAAAATGATATAAGGAAAGCATTAACAAACTAACCTAGATGTCTACATAGAGAAATGACAACCATACTCTCAGAGCCCTTATATATAGAGACATCAATGCAACAAATATGATACCATTGCACATTAGATCTTGTAGAAATAGGGCAACGATAACACTTCCCATCTTCACTAATGGAACAATTGAACCAACTGCAGTATCCACTATCCAGTCGATTAAATTTGAAACCTTTTATGATTTTTTCCCTTGTGACCACACTAACAAGCCTATCGTTTTCCTAAAGGACATTATGTAACCATTTGTTATTTCATAATCCAGTTCTGTTGTAAAATTACCATTGTTTCATGACCATACAGAGGTCTTGACAAAAGTTCTTAGTTTTCTGAAGTTCTGAACATCCACCATTAATGCTTGGACTATTCCATCCATGGCCCTTAAAGCAAACTCAAAATCATCCATAAATGCTTTGATCTTCACCTTCATTAATGGAGAATCAGGCTGCAAACCCATCATCTCTCCTTGCGCCAAATCCTCCTTTAAAGTTGGGTGAACCAGAATATCCAAATAAAATTTATCTGATTGCCTCATTATACATGATTCTCTTCAATTTCTTTAAGAAATTATCTCTAATTGTGCCCCTCTAATACACACTCAGATTGCCATCTTAACCATCGGAAACTAGGATAACTTTGACTACTTTTAGATTCCTTGTATAGTTGTACTTAAGATTTTTCTTGAGCCTATGATAAGATACCTTACCATGCTTGAATGTGTCACAAGAGCATCCACCACTTGCCATTAACACTCTACCATAGTAGAAACCTAAACAACCTGACAAGAAAATATCAATTGCTTGGCCTTGAATGATAACATAATATCTTATATTGTGTGACAAGATATATCCACCTTCACAATGTAAATTCCATTTTTCTAGCATTGAGAGAATCAGAAGAGTGCAAGTTTAATGTTTTGCAATTTACTGAAATTAATCATTGGAAACTAATAAATAATTTTTTGCTATTTGGAGGTAAGGGGCTATGATTTTTGATTGCTAGTTTGTCCTAAGTGGGATTTTCAAGTTTGGACCCTTGGGAATTTTCATCTTAGAATAGTGTAGTGTTGGAAAATGTACTCCTTTACATTTTCACACTATGTTTAGGTCCCTTAAATAATTGGACTTAATTAAGCTTCTAATTGGCCCTATTTTGCATCTACAAGCCTAATTAATTGCAATTTCCGAAAGGGGAATCATGATTTAATTAATGCAATTATCATTTTTAACACCTCGAAATGAATAAGTCTTGGCAATTTAGGTCAGGACCCATTCGCCCTTGTAGTTGCTAAATTCACTATGTAAATTCCATCTTTCTAGGAATGAGAGAATCAAAAGAGACACAAATTTAATGTTTTGCAATTTACTGAAATTAATCATTGGAAACTAATTAATAAGTTTTTTTGTTAGACTCGCAGTTGAAAACCATTAAATCTTATCACGACTAAGCCAATGTTAACCACAAATAATCCTTAGTTACCAAGAATAAAAAGTTCAGCTTGACCGAATAATTGTTGTCTTTATTGCCCATGGAAGAAATTGAACCGACTGCAGTATCCACTATCCAGCCCATTAAATTTGAAACCTTTTATGATTTTTGCCCTAGTGATTGCACTAACAAGCCTATCATTTTCCTAGATGACATTATGTAGCCATTTGTTATCTTTATAATCGATTTTGTTGTAAAATTACCATTGTATCATGACCATACGAAGGTCTTGACAAAAGTTCTTTGTTTTCATAAGTTCCGAACATCCACTATTAACGCTTGGATTATTCCATCCATGTCCCTTAAAGTAAACTCCAAATCATCCATAAGTGCTTTGATCTTCACCTTCACTAATGGAGAATCGGGCTGCAAACCCACCTTCTCTTCTTGTGCCAAATCCTCCTTTAAAGATGGGTGAACCAGAATATCCAAATAAATTTTTCTGATTGCCTCATCATACATGTTTCTCTTCAATTTCTTTAAGAAATCATCTCTTATTGTGCCCCTCAAATACATGCTAAGATTGCCTTCTTAACCATTGAAAACTAGGATAACTTTGACTACTTTTAGATTCCTTGTATAGTTGTACTTAAATTTTTTCTTTAGCCTATGATTTGATACCTTACCATGCTTGAATGGGTCACGAGAGCATCCACCACTGGCCATTAACACTATACCACAGTAGGAACCTAAACAACCTTAAGAGAAAACTAGAACCAATACCAACAAACAAATATCATTACAGGCATATGCCAACATAACACCCAACTTTCACCTCAATAATTTCCATGCATCATGCTATCTTCTAATTTACCAATTGCTTGGCCTTGAATGATAACATAATATCTTATATTGTGTGACAAGATATATCATCTTGGAATGATGAAGCAAATAATACTAACGCTTGACTATATTAGCTGCTTATAGAATAGACGTAACACAAATGGAAAACTAATAATAATTCTTGTATCTATAGTGACTAATGTTGTTGTTGCAGGTCTTTGGAAAGGAATGAGAGAACCTATCCAAATTGCGACTCCTAAATCTGTTCTATTCTTACTAAACAAGCTTCTTCAAACTAAACACAAAATCTTGTCAAAGGACAATGCCACACTTGGGATAGCTGCCATCTGATTTGGATGATATTGAACCCTAAGCTAGGTGTCTTGAGTAATTAATATAAACCCTTCAAATCTGAAACTCACAAAAATCTAAAAATAATACCCTAGAGATTGCTTATTTGAGCCCCTGAGAACAAAATTACCATAACCATCTCTTATAACAAAAACAACCTGTACATCCCTAGGCTTCTCTTTTGACGTACCATCAAAGTTAACTTTTACTCCTATTGTTGGTGCTATCCACTTTTGTGCTACTATTAATTTTCTTGGTTATAAACACTTGAATGGGAATCTGATAGGCTTTTTATTGTGGACTTGTATGTCCTAAATTTGGCTGAAAAGTTGTCTCATATTGGAAGAAATATAACGGAAAAGTGGTTTCACAGTAGGGAAAACGTATCATAACTCAATAATATAAGCCATAGTAACAGAAATCTGCAAAAAAACCCGATTAATCGCGTTTTTAAAAAAATCTGCAAGCTGGACGATTTTTTCTCCGATTTAAAAAAAAATCTTTGACCTTTTGGTCAACGATTTTTTCCCATTTAAAACTGCAAAAAGCCAAAAATTGCATTTAAAACCTGCAAAAAAATGCGAATAAAATCGTGCTGATTTTCATGTGAAAAAAAAAAGGATGAGACCATTGCTTGTTGCTTACTATTATGCTTTGATAGATTTTTTCCAAGCATCCATAGCTTGTTTGAAAGCACCTGTTTTAGGCTTTTAGTCATAGCAGCAAGGCAGTGAACTGTTTGATAAAATGCTTTGGTAGACATGTATGAAAAGTGCCATGATGAATGCCTATGGCTATGGATTGTCATGGCATTCCATCACCATGAGACCACATTTCTTTGAGGCATTTTTTCAAACAGTTCACTGCCTTGTCTATGCTATTGCTTACTATTATGCTTTGACAGATTTTTTCCAAGCATCCATAGCTTGTTTGAAATCCCCTGTTTTAGGCTTTTAGCCATAGCAGCAAGGCAGTGAACTGTTTGATAAAATGCTTTGGTAGATATGTATGAAAAATGTTGTACCATAGAAAAGGCATGAACTATTTGAAAAGATGCCTCAAAGAAATGTGTTCTCATGGTGATGGAATGCCATGACAATCCATCGCCATAGGCATTTGTCATGGCATTCCATCACCACGCACCACATTTCTTTGAGGCATTTTTTCAAACGGTTCATGCCTTGTGTATGCTATTGCTTACTATTATGCTTTGATAGATTTTTTCCAAGCATCCATAGCTTGTTCGAAAGCACCTGTTTTAGGCTTTTAGCCATAGCAGCAAGGCAGTGAACTGTTTGATAAAATTCTTTGGTAGACATGTATGAAAAATGTCATAGCATAGACAAGGCAGTGAACTGTTTGAAAAAATGCCTCAAAGAAATGTGGTCTCATGGAATGCCATGACAAGGTAAAGCAATTGACAGTTGCTCCTAGTTATTAGTTATGCAATGTGAAGTAATTGCATAACTGCTTAGGTTGACTTTGTAAAAAACTATATTGCAATTGAAATTTTGTCATCTATCAGCATCTAGTTATTAGTTATGCAATGTCAAGTAATGCTTTGAGTTTGAAAGATGTGCAATGCAATGAATGTAATCAGTGATATGAATATAAACTACAAAAAACTATTTTCTACATTTCATTAGTTAAACTCTTTATTTTATTTGCTCTCTATATCTCTATGCTATGGAAATGCCTTTCAATTTAAAAAAAAATAGTTTTATCACTTGTTCTACAATGTTTTAAGTTTTTTTAAATCCGATTTTTTCCCGATTTTTTCACAATTTTTTCAAAAAATCTTATGCTTTTGGTTTGCCAATTTATTCCTCAAAAGATTTTTGTTGCTATGAATTATAAGCCTTTGACCCAAACATTTTATTTTCATTGTGCTGCCAGTGTTGGGCTTGATTGTTGTATGAGATGAGATGAGTGTTGGGCTTGATGGATGTTTATGGCACAGCTTTGTATGGAGAAAAGTGTGGCCAAAGGTAGGGAAACAATTTGGTGGAGCCATGGTAAGGAGGCTAGGAATCAATGGTAGAAGAGTGGATGGGTAAGCATGTGGCCATATGTTGCTGGAGCATTATACAATTTGAGAATGTTAAGGCTAGGGCACAATGGATCTGCTATTTGGAGGTAAGGGGCTGTGATTTTTGATTGCTAGTTTCTCCTAAGTGGGATTTACAAGCTTGGACCCTTGGGAGTTTTCATCTTAGAATAGATACAAGCTTTAACCATGAGTGCTTTTAAATTATTAATATTTTTGAGTTGGTTATGTAGTAAATGACTCATGATGTAAATTCTATCTTTCTAGCAACTAGAGAGTTGGAAGACACAGAAATTCACAAACTCTTCCAGGCTATGTTTCAGTATATTTACAGGTAATGTACCCTAGGGGGTCTTGGTCTTAGAATAGATACACGGTTTAATCATGGGTGCTTTAAGTTTTCAATATTAATGGGTTAGTTATGTAGTATCTGATTCACTATGTAAATTTCATCTTTCTAGCAATGAGAGAATCAAAAGAGACACAAATTTAATGTTTTGCAACTTACTGAAATAATCATTGGAAACTAATTAATAATCTTTTTTCTATTTGGAGGTAATGGGCTATGATTTTTGATTGCTAGTTTCTTCTAAGTGGGATTTACAAGCTTGGACTTTTGGGAGTTTTCACCTTAGAATAGATACAAGCTTTAACCATGAGTGCATTTAAATTTTTTAATATTTATGAGTTGGTTATGTAGTAAATGACTCATGATGTAAATTCTATCTTTCTAGCAACTAGAGAGTTGGAAGACACAGAAATTCACAAGCTCTTCCAGGCTATGTTTCAGTATATTTACAGGTAATGTACCCTAGGGGGTCTTTGTCTTAGAATAGATACACGGTTTAATCATGGGTGCTTAAAGTTTTCAATATTAATGGGTTAGTTATGTAGTATCTGATTCACTATGTAAATTTCATCTTTCTAGCAATGAGAGAATCAAAAGAGACACAAATTTAATGTTTTGCAACTTACTGAAATTAATCATTGGAAACTAATTAATAATTTTTTGTTCGACTCAGTTGAAAACCATTAAATCTTATCATGACTAAGCCAATGTCAACCTCAAATAAGAATTAGTTACCAAGAATAAAAAGTTCAGCTTGACTGAATAATTGTTGCCTTTATTTCCCGTTTTGGGCAACAAAGATCCAATTTGACTATAGCAAGATTAATAAAGTTTTCCAGTTGTTTGAGCCGTCTGGCTATTTGGATGCTCTCATTGGACATGCCTTATTGGAACACTGACAAACTTCCAAGCAGTGCAAATTAGCTTTCCTAATGAAATTGTCTTTTACATCAGCAAGCAACAACATCCAACAATCTCCGTCTCTTTCTTGTCAGTTGTTCATTATTGTGAATCATTTCTCATTCCATAAAGATGTTAATGAAAGAGTGGCAAATTTGAATAAATACCCATTGTGTAAAAACCCTTCTAGTTTAGAACGGAGTTTTTGCGCTATTTTCAGTTTGACATATGTACCATTTGGTCAAACTAATTGCATACAAACTGAGATAAGTATTTCAATGGTTTGATACATGCAAACTCACCAATAACAACTCAGGAAATAATTAGCATCATGCTTAATTTTGCTTCAGATCGAGGTATCATCCATTACATTCAATGAAGCAACAGCTGTAACATTTACACAGTTTCTGAGCAAGCCAAACAGAGCTTACACGATCAAATATTCAATTTACAATACAAAATATAAAATACCCGTTTGCTAGTCTTCAGACAATGGCGGCTCCTGTGAATGGAAAGGAAGCTCAAACTGCTGGATTAAGTGGGGAATGAGTGCAGCAATCGACTCAGTCTTGCTCATACCCACGCCACTCTTCTTCTACCATTCTGGGCGCAGCTAAATATTTCAAACCTGCGCTACTTATATTGGAATATATGGCCTCCAGAATGAACAACAAATACCCAAACTATGTGCCACGACTTTCTAAGTATGCAGGCGTCTGAAAAAGGAGTGTCACAGTTCACAATATTTCATGGCGTCCCTGCTTCCAGGTGCCACAACCCAAGCAAGTCACTCACAACTCAGAAAAACAGTCCCACGCCCTCACAATCACTGATTAGCAGCCATGCAGGAGGTGAAATAACTAAGGTTTGTTGATAAATCCAACGCCCAAACTGGATATGCCGTCCAATGGAAGCAAGGGCAACACAAACACCTCAATAGCTGTCGACTAGCATTGTATGCAATTAATAATTCTATAGAAACTCACGACCACACTGAAATAAGAGATGGCAACAAGCAAACAGCAATATGGTTGCCCAAATAAGAGATTATTAGCAATGTGCTCATTTCTGAAAATATCAACCTGAATGTCGTTCAAACTTCAAATGGAAGAAATATTAACCGATATCCTCCAAATTTGTCTCTGCAGGAGACTCGCAAATTTGATCCTGGATGAATCTGCCTCAATCCAGCTAGGGTGGAATCTTTCACGAGTGAAACTAGATACCTGTAGGAATTCCACCTAGAGTTTCAGACTTCGAAGAGCTCCATCTGAAAACCAAACAAAACAATAATAATCCGGCACAATGAAGAAATGAGTTCTTGCGTTCTTTTATAACTCTTTTTTAATTTTCTGGCTAAAACACCCTTAAATAAAGTGACATTAAAAATACTTTATAATATCTTCTCAATGTCACTCTATAAAAATACTTTAATTTAATTATTTAATATTACCTTTTTCAATAAACTTTTTGCAGACAATATAAAATAAAATAAATTAATTAATTAATTTAGTTTCCCTGACAGCGGACCGGATTACAGGGACATTACACCTTGCAAGCTAGGTATATTATTTTAAAGTTCCCAGCAAACCAAAATAAGTCCAAGAAAATATAAATTAAGTTAATAAATTTTGAAGCGATTTAATGAATTTGAAAAAGAAAAGATTGATACTATAGTAGGATAAAAGGGATGATGGTTAAGGATGACTATCAAAGAATTTAGAATTTGAGCTCACTAATACATAGAAAACAGAAGTATTTAATAATGTATTATGTCAAAGCTTTTTTGCAAGCATTGGTTAAATTTTAGTTAGAGAATGTGCATATGTCAGAGCATAGGTTTCCCTAAGCTTTTCTCTCAGTCCAGCATTCCCTTTCCCTAGCTTCAGCTCATAGGTTTTAGACATTTAAAATGATTCATGTTGATGAAATTGTGGTTTTAAATTATTAACCTTTAATGAATGTTTAGCTGCGATTTATAATTTTTTTTAAATGGGTGCATAAGCTTTTTTCAGTTCAGTGCCCTAGCTGTAGCTTAGATAGTGAGACCATGGTTCTATTTGTCACTTTTGTTTATTAGACTAAAATGGTGCAAAGTGTACTTAAGCTTTGATCTATGAAAATCAATTCCTTGTTTACATTATACACACTAGCACTTCATGTTGCTTTTTGTGAGCATTTTTGTTTAATTTTCAAAGTTCGCATAATCGAACTATTTTTCTGACATCTGACATGCAAGATTCCTATGATGAAGATAGGTATTCATGTATATTTGGGTTTATATTATCAGTCTTATTCAGATCTGACTTGTTTTTTTCTTTTATAAAATGTTTCTATGATGGGTCATTGCAACCTTTTTTCCTAGTTTAGTTGATCACTGCTATTGTTGCATCTATGTAATGTAAATCTATGAAAAATTGGTGTTACTGAACTTGTGGTTTTATATTATTAGTTTTACTTATTTGAATGTTTGTCTTCTATCATTATGCAATGTAAATATTTTTTGTGTGTTTTAAAAACTGTTTTAGATGAGTTTGATAGTTTAATGATTTTATTCTATTGAGCAAAGCCCTTTCTTATGCCATAGCTTGTATACTGGACATCTAAAAGCAGATCGACAATAATAGAATTGTGGATTTTTATTACCAGTCCTTTTGTGATGTTTTTCTTCTAAATAAATATTTCATTTTTCTTCAGTATATCATGACATTGCCTTTAATTGGTTCAAGTCATGTAAGCAGACCAACAGAAATAGATTTGTTGCTTTATGTATAGTCTTTGTCTGTTTAGGCATGTAAAAGGACCACCATTCATGGATGTATGCATTTATGTTGAATCAATGAAAAAGACACCTGTCAAGTCAATCATTAGAATAACGGTTCAAGTATGTTTCAACCATAGACTGATTCTTCCAGTATCAATCATTCTTCTTACTCTCAATGTTATCTATGCTTTCCATAAAAATTCTGGATGCAATTCAAATAAATGACCCATCTATGGAGTCTGCTTTTAGGAAGGTACGTTTCCTTGTTAAGTTGCACAAAAAATGCTAATCAACTTATCTCTTTCATCTTTGCGAAATTTATATCAACTGGGAACTACTAAAGAGTCAAGAAAAATAGCTTAAAAAGATATCTTTTTTCCATGCCAATATTTTATAGGCTAGGTTTTCATCGAACTGCTATTGATGTGCTGTACCCATACAAACTTCTTTATTTGGACAAATTTTAGGTTAAATTCTTGTCTCTAAATCTAGCATGAGGTTTGTTTCAAATTTTGTCTTGTTTGTCTATGTTTTTGTTGTGGCCTTGTAGGATTGATTCCTTAGGTTTTCACATGCATTCATCAAATGGTGAGACAAGAATTGAAAGGATAAAGAGGTGGCTTGTAGTGGCCAAAGTGTGACTAAAGCTGGTTTGATTCTTATCAAGTTTGGGGGTAAATATGCTATAGGGAGGAAGCTGAAATATCTACGCATGTTTGATATGAAATCCCTCAAGTGGCTTCCTCTACAAACAATTGGTAGTGGATCTTCTTGGAGATCAAAGCATGTAGCTGCATTATATGATGATAGACTTTTGCTTATCTTTGGTGGAGTAGAGAAATCCAAGCCATCGGATGATCTTTTCTTAGTTTTAAAAGTATGGGATGGTCCAAATTTACAACTCTGAGGATCAAGTCCTTCCTCTAGGGCTAGTTGGAGTGCAATTATGTCTGGTAAGAACTGGTACATTACAGGAGGGAAGAGATGAAAGATAGGGTACTCAGAAATGTTGGTTCTTGATGTTTGAACAATGCCATGAATGAGCATTTCTTGTGGCATTTCGAGGTTATAGTAGGGAATATTCAATTGAGGTTGAAGTATTAGTCACTATGCAATCTTAAAAAAGTGAATATTTGTGAAAGTACTCAAAAGGAATTGGTACATGGAAGATTCCTCATGAAGCAAATGAGCATACTCCACGTCTTTTTGTGCTTGTGGTGGCTAGTGGAAAACAATTCTTGCTTGGGTATCATCATTGCAAAGCATAACTTGGCATCTGCTACAGACTGCCATAGCTCTAGCCAATTATTTTTTTCAGAGACATCTGCTGGGAGCCATACCCTTCACTTTGCAAATATTTTATCAATGCGTAAGCTATTTCAGTATCAAATGGACTTAAGTGCAGAACCAATTGTGCGAATGACTTCTTGTGAATGTAAATAAAACAAATTTTCAAGTGAGCTTGTGAAGGAGAGCACTAAGTCTACAGAGAAACATACATTTTGTAGAAATGGAAAATGGTAGGCAAGCAAATGCACTGCAATCTTTTCCTGGACTCTCAGGTTATTCTTAAATCTGATAATTGTGAAATATTTAAACAAATGAGAATGCTAGTGTAGATATGGAGGAACAATTAACTTGGCAGGGAACATGCAAAAATGTTTAGCCACGTTGAAGAATTCAATTCCTGTTTGGAAGTTGTGTGCAACTTCCTTTAGAGAAGGTATCCAGGAATAGAACCCTGTTAGATCATTATATAGGAGGTGTTTATTTTGAGTCAGAAATTGATGTTGAAGCAAACAAGGTAATATGTCTAGAAAAAAGGACGAGATCATTATTAGATATCCAAGAGCAGTATGAAAAATTACTAGCAACTGCATTCAAGAAGAATGTTGTTATTGAAAATCATTTGGCTACTTCACTAACAAGTAATGAAGGAACTAAAAAATAATATTTTTGCCATTTTAAATCTCAGGCAAAACTCTGTGGCAAGATTGTCAAAAGCGTTAAAGAAGATTTCAATTTGATAAGTTTTGGTCTTGATTTTACACACTCATTTCAAGTTCAAATTGCGGCCATAGAGGTGCGCAATGGAGATAGACGGAGGAAAATGAATTTTCAAGTTACCATGTTAAGTCACGATTTAAATGAAAAAAAAAGATTTAAATCACATACAATCACAACTTAAAAGGAAAGTGTGCCTCAATATAATTCAATTTTTTTTAAAAAAGAAAAATTTCAGGCTTTTGAATAGATGTGTGTGTTAAAAAGCATGTGCCTGTCCATAGGAGAAGATATTTTCAGGTTTGTTTCTTTCCAGTCAATTGTTCAATATTATTAATAATTTCTCATTCCATAGACATGTTAATGAAAGAGTGGCAATTTTGAATAAACCCCAGCTTCCAAGATTGGTATATTATTTTTAATTTCCCAGGAATCCAAAATAAGTCAAGAAAAATAAAAATTAAGTAAATAAATTTGGAAGCCATTCAGTGAACTTGAAATAGAAAAGATTTATACTATGGTAGGATCAGAGGGATGATGATAAAGGAATTCTATCAAAGAATTTAGACTTTGAGCATCACCAATACATAAGGAAGAGTAGTATTTAATAACCAATTATGTCAAAGCTTCCTTTGCAAATATTGGTGAAATTTTAATTTCAAAATGGGCATATGTCAAGGCATTTTCTTCTATATTTAAGACAAATAAACTCTTCCCTTGCTTGTAATAGCCAATCGAATTTCATCTATACAATGCCTACCCAATTCCTACCCAGAAGTTGTTATTCCTAGTGGAGATGTGCTTTTAGTGTCTTTCCTCACTAATTTGTCCAAATTTTTATTTAAATTACAATGTGGCCATTGCTTGTTAAACTTATACGCTCTTGTCAACTGACAGGGTCCATAAGGTACCCTATTGAGGTCCAGGAAATTTTGGAGGCATTCAAATATTGCCTTTCATCCCTACTTGTAAGTACTCCTTAAGCACGCTTCCTATTCTTGAAGGTTTCAAAGGGCATACATTCTGATGTTTTGTACAGATTTTGGTGACAAGTATTCTCTTAAATGTTATTGCCACATTTTGTAATAATTAGGATACAAATGGGTGTTCCTGAAAATGACTTGATTTGATATCAGCTAGCATTGGGTTAGTATGCAGTATTTGTTTTGTTGTTATTCAGGCATTAGGCTCAGCTTCAAAGTGGGTAAACAATTGTGATAAACTTGATACAACAATCTACTGCGAGGGAAAGTTTCATTTGGAGATATTTCTAGCATATTTTACAACATTTACCTTGACTATACATAACTTGCTTATTGTTGTTTTGCAGATTTTTTCTTAATAATTCTTAAATAGATTTCCTGTTTTAGATATGATGATTCCTATTAGATGTGTTACACTTGTGGGCCTATTTTCACTTTAACACTAAGGTACAGAATGGGTGGGTTTCATGTTTGCACTGATTATCTTGACTTTGCTAATATGCATCAGTGCAGTTGGTCTCTACAACATCATTCGCTGGAATTTGCATGTTTATCAGTTCACCCAAAGCTCAGACCATTTTTTACTCCTATCAAGTTGGTGCTAATTGGAGGTGTGCAAGTGTAGGGAGGTAACCTTGTTTAAATTGAACCTTCTTCATGATATTGCTCTTTCTTTCTTGCTAAAGCAAGCCCATCATAGGATTTTGTTTTTGTTTTCAATTTGTTTATATTTTCTATCCCCTATAATATTTTAGATGTTCTTGAAGCTTTTCTCTTAGTCTAGTAGGTCCTTTCCCTAGCTTCAGTTCATAGGTTTTAAGCATTTAAAATTACCCATGTTAATGTATTTGTGGTTTTAGATTATTAGCCTTTAATGAATCTCTAGCTGCTCTTTATAATAATATTTTAAATGGGTGTATAGCCTTCTTTCATCTTAGTGTCCTTGCTGTAGCTTATAGCCTTATATAGTGACACCATGGCCCTATCACACTTTTGTCTATTAGACTAAAATCTTGGGAAGTGTATTTTAACTTTGATCTATGAAAAACAATTTCTTGTTTACATGATCCTTTGACCGCTTTTTATAGTAATATTTTAAATGGTTGCATATTCTTCTTTCATCTCAGTGCCCTTTTTGTAGCTTGTACAGTTACAAGATGGTCCTATCACTCACTTTCTTCTATTAGACTAAAATGGTGTGAAGTGTATTTTAGCCTGGATATATGAAAATAAATTCATTGTTTACATCATACACACAGAAAGATCTTCATGTTACCTTTTGTGGGCATTTTTATTTATTTTTCATAGTTGACTTAATCAATCTGTTTTTACATTAGACAAGCAAGATTCTTATTATGAAGATAGGCAGTAATGCATATTTGGGTGTATATTAATATCAAGAGTCCTTTTCAGATATGTCTCGTCTTTTGTTTTTTGAATGTTTCTATGCTGGGCATTTTGACCTTTGTTCCTAGTTTAGCTGGTCACTACCCTTGTTGCAACTATATAATTTAAATATATGAAAAATCAGTGTTAATGAACTTATGGTTTTATATTGTCTGTTTTCTAAATTGTGTTTCTTTTATTCAAGATAAAGAAAATGTTTGTGTTCTATCCAATAAAAAGAAAGTTCGTCATTTTAGAACTGTTTTATAGGAGCTTGATAGTGTTAACGAGTTTCTTCTATTTTGGAAAGCTCTTTGTAATGATGTAGCTTATATCCAATACATCTGAAAGCAGATCGACAATAATAGATTTGTGGATTTTATTATCTGTCATTTTTTCACATTTCTCTACTTTATAAAATATTTCCTTGGTGGATCTCAATTTTTTTTTCCTCTTTCATGATATTGCCTTTAATTAGTCCTAGTCATGTAAAAAGATCAGTATTGTTAGATTTGTGGTCTAATGTATCATTCTTGTCCCTCTAGGCCTGAAAAAAGACCAACATTTATGTATGTATGAATTTATGTTGAACCAATGATAAAGACACTGTTAAATCTACATTAGAAAATCATTTATTAGTGTTATGAGACTTGGAGTCGCCTCGGACTCGACAACCGTACTTTTAACTTTGACTTGTTCTTGGTGCCAAGAATCGACAAAGACTTGGAAAATTGAAAAAACTATGAAATATATTTAAGGATTGAAAACTTGTTTCACACAACACACCCTTTAAAAAATAAACATTAAATACACAATAAACTAATCAAATAGAAGTTGCTTTTGTGTTGTACCCCAAATTAAAAATTTTGCTACACTTAGACATTTTGAAGAAATGGTCAAAAGTCTTGTCAAAATTGTCAAAAATGTCAAAATTGGGAATTTGCATGTCTTGCATGAAGGTCAAAAACTCAAAATTTTCAAAATTTGACGATCTAGGTCTGCTAAGAGCAATTTTGCGTACAAAACCTAGATCTCAGTTTTTTGTGCCTAAATTTTACAAAAAATTCTATTTTTAGAAACTTTTTAAAAATAAAACTTTTTTTGGGCTTTTTTGGGTTTCTTTACAAATGGATGCTAGCAAAATTTTCTAAAAATAGAAAGTTTGGCTTCCAGGGCTCAAACTGATTTTGATTGGCTTAAAATACTTCCTCATCAGGCTGGTCCAACCAGAATCATCAAAAGGTCAATTTTGCCCTGGTGGGTCTATTATGCTTTTTTAGAAGCTGTTTCAGGAGCTCCAAGGTCATTAATGGAGGTTGCTCAACTGTCATGTGTCAGATTCAGTCTCAAACACTGTACAGATCAGGAAGTGACAGAAGATGATGAAGAAACGAAGAATGAAGGGAGGAAGTCGAAAAATCTTGAAAATTGCAAAATTTTGGCTAACACTAGAGAGTCCAGGTGCCCCTACCTAGTCTAGGTGCCTAGACACTCATCCCTTAGAATTTTTTTTCAGTCTCCAGTAGTCAACGCAACGAAAAAAGTACAAAATGAAGGAAGAGTTGAAAAATGTAAAATAAAAACTATCTCTAGAGGTCATGGGCGCCCTAGCTAGCTAGGGGCGCCCATCATTTCAAGGTATCAGTTGATGGAATTAGGGTTTCTACCTCCAAGATTTTTTGTTCACAATTTAGCAGGCTTCACAGTGAATCCATCAGTACAGTCATCAGATCAATTAGTCAACTGGAATTCGAGATTGAATGGAGAAGTCTTGGCAGAGAGGCAAATTGCAAATCATAAAAAACATGGAAAATATTCCTAGTGTGGGATTCTTGGGTGTCCCAGGTAGCCAGGGGCGCCTAGGGTTTGAGCCACCTGATCCAGTGATTAGGGTTTGCAAATATGACCATTGTCTTCAAAATTTTGCCAGCTATCCA
Organism: Sequoia sempervirens; assembly: GCA_007258455.2. Taxonomy (NCBI): domain Eukaryota; kingdom Viridiplantae; phylum Streptophyta; class Pinopsida; order Cupressales; family Cupressaceae; genus Sequoia; species Sequoia sempervirens. The sequence goes on from VDFB02156873.1 coordinate 357,981, forward strand.
GTGGATGTCTTCACCAAATCATCAGATCCTTCAATCACCCGCAACTTCAGATCAAACAGAGGGAAAGCATGAGGTCTCAAATTTGAAAGATGAAAACGCTCAAAAAATGACTGTTTGGAGAGTATGGGTGCCTCAGGTAGCCAGGGGCGCCCATGCTTTCGAGGGGCTAAAAGTGGCAATTAGGGTTTGTAATCTCCAAGAACATTTCTTCAGATTCCAACAAGCTCTCCAACGAAATCAACGATGAATTCATCAGACTTGCCGGTCATCAGATATTGCAAAATCAAACAAGCAGAGAAAAGTCAAAAGAAAGATAGAAACTTAGAAAAAACTATGGCAAGGATGGGTGCCCTAGCTAGCCAGGGGCACCCAAACTTTTGAGGCCCCAGATTAGCTGTTCAGGAGATGCAACATCCAAGAAAGCCTCTTCAGAATTCTCCGAGCTATCCAACACATCCGACAACCAGTTCATTGTGTTAGTCTAGCTCCCAGAATTGCAAAATCATCAGAAGATTAGAAAATAGTGATAAAAAGTTGAAGAACGTGAAAATGGCTAACACTTGCCAATAAAGGTGCCCTTGGTAGCCAGGGGGGCCCATGATTTTGAAGGTCAAGATGATGTTTTTATCAAAAGAAGCCTCCAAGTTGATCTCGTCAGATTCAGTCAAGTTTTGTGATGGATCATTCAACTAGTTCACAGGATTAATTTTTCGTTGAGAAATCAAAGATCAAATAGATTAAAATCAAGCAAAAGTTGAAAATTCTAGAAAAATGGATAAGTTTGCTAGACAAGGGCGTCCAAAGTTTCATGCCTTAGCAAATTTTTCCAAATTTCATCTTTCAACATCAAAAAAGTGTCCAAGTTCGATGCACTTGCTCTAGAAGGGTTTTCACAACTCTAAATTTAGGAAACAAAGCGTTTTTTTAATCCTAAAAGCCTATATAAGATGGCTTTGTCTTCCATTATTCATAAATTTTTGTAGGTGGTGTCCAAGGCAAGAGACGAGGAAGCATAAAAATTTTCGTCATCAAGATTTGAAGGCTAAAACTTGGTGATTTTTCAAGTTCTTCATATTTTCCAAATTAGCTCACATAAGGGCTTCCTTTTTCATGCTTTATTTTTTTAGGGCATAAATTTTCAGAAGAAGGGGGTCATCTTTTTCAATTTTCAACAATCTGGGTTAGCTTGGTTCATGATTCTCAACAACTTTGAATTTTTTTTTCAACTTTCAAGAACTTGCTTTTTTCTCGCATGTCCAAGAAATCTTTAGTATTCTCAAAATATGATCAACCGGGTTCATCCAAAATGTGATTCTGCACAAAACCCAGCTCTCATTTTTTTTCAAAAACATTCAAAATATAGGGTTTTTGCTTTTTCAACCAGCCATCAACAATTTTCAAAATCGGATGATCTGGGTCTCTTTGCAACGAAATTCTACACAAAACCCATATCTTAGATTATTTTTGAAAAATCTACCTGTTTGAAGAAGAAAAACCAAGCTATTTTTAGATTTTGTGTGGAACTTGTCCGAGCATAGTCGAGTTTACAATCAATCTTCAAGTTTTTCAGCATGGAGTACTCTCCAATTGAATTCAAATCCAAGTCAATGTTGTACCATGATTTCATCAAAACTATTGAGACTGACTTACCAGTGTTCAATTTGTGTGCTTTGGAAGACGCAGGCAATGTTGCAGTCAGGCAGCTTGGTCATTTTGGATTACTTGTAGCAGCATCAATTCTTGTCTCTGTGCAAAGTTTGGAGTTTGTAATTGCTTGTATCAAGCAGTATAACCTCACAACATTAGAAATTCAAGCAACAAATGTAAGAGTTGTTTGCAGCCTCAAACTAGACATGGTTGAAAAGTGCTTTTCAATATCACCTTGGTCAGAAAATTGTCATCTCCATTCAAGAATGTGAGAAGGTTTGGCACATGCACAAGGATAAATACCGCAAGAAAGCTGCACAAAAATGGTTGAAGGAGAAACACAATACTTTGCTGAAGAATGTTGGGCGTGGAGAATTCAAGGAGTTTGCAATAATGATAACCCTTCTCAATCGAGTCACTAGTCAAGTAGAAGCTACAAAATTCCAGCCTTGGATGTTCTATATCATCTCTCACATTGTTAATAAATCAGAGCTTTATGATTGGCCAACTTTGATTAGTGATAGTCTCCATCATTAAATGACCGAATATTTCAAAATCCATGGGTTTCACATGACTTCCTACCTTGTCTACCTAATGGCCTTTCAAGGAAAATTCAAAGGGTTGAATATCGTGGGTACTCTGGATGTACAACATGTTTATAATCATTACCCTTAGTTGGAGTTTTCAGAGTCAACACATCATTGCAAAAGGGTAAATGAGGCATTCTTGATGCATATAGTGAGAGACTTAGACAACGAGTTGCATGTACGAATTTCATCAACTGCAAGGGCAGCAATGGCGGAGTGGGCCGATTGGTTCATCTAGTTTCCCACATTCTCCTACATCAGAGTGTACAACTTCTCAAGTAGTCCAGTCATGTTACCAAGATATCATCTTTTTCATGGAGTTTCTGAGGCAAGTGTATGAAGTTCACACTTTCTTGCAGAATCAAAAGAAGGCTGCTTTTAGTTTACCATTTGAGTTGGGAATCTACAGATGTAGGTCGTCAGTGGATGCTAAGGTGATGGGTGATGAATCATCAAAATTTGGTCTCAAGCCATTTAGTGAGAGACAATCATACGATCTTCATGGTGTCTTCGCATCCCATCTTGGTTAGAATTATGCTCATGTGCCAGTAGTTGAAGATTTTTGGGCTAATTGCAAAGATGAGTTCGAAGTACGTAAGCGCAATAACAAGTTTACACTCCACTAGATGAAAGATTGCTTGTCAGAAGATATAGAAGGATTGTCTGATGATGACAGAGAAGTACTTCTTCCTATGTACGCCAGAAATCAAATAGAGCAACAACCAGTTCCACAAGTCAACTGGTCCATCAAAGAAAACACTTCAATGGAAGAAAGAACGAGACAAGTTATTAAGAATATCATGATTTTCTTAAACATCAAGAGGAACCAAAAGTAAACTATTCCAGTCGCAGAGCTGCCAATAGTGCAATTATCTCCACCTTCTTCCAAACGAAAGTCAAGAATGAAGGCTATATGCCATTCTCTAGAAAGTCTGAAGATTGGTAGAGTGGGGAAGAGTGTAAGGAGAAAGCTAGATTTTGATGCAGTTCAACAAGAGTATCCAACAGTCGTATCAGAAGTTCCTCTAGAAGAGCCCATACCACAAGTAGAAGCAGTGCCTTTGACACTTGATTCTCCACCTTTGCCGAGGTCTTCTCGGATCCATATTGATTTAGAAGATGAAGAAGTCGATGAAGTTGAAGTTGAACCACCCAGAGAAGTTAGTAGTGACAGCTCATCTTGACTTGAGAACGTACTGGGAAGGAAAAGGAGGAGGCCTTCATATCAACTACACTTTGTAGAACTTGACAACATTTACCAAGATGCACTTGTAAAGAAGCCTAAGAAACATGTTCACATAGAGAAGAATCCAGAAGGAGAAATTATCATTGAGACTGCTACGCCTCCAGAAGATAAAAATATTGATGAAGTAGAGATTGATGATTTCACAACTGTCAAAGAAAATCTCGGCAAGAGCACTCGGCACACCGATGCAAATTTGTTCGAAGTTGCAGCAGAGAATCTAAAGGATAGAGTGATTAAAGATGGAGAGGATAAGGCATCGCTCTAGGTTGAAAATCGACAACTCTGGCAATATATTGCAAATCTACTTCACAACACTTCACAGGCTGCTTAGTTGCTTCCAAAAATTCTAGAGATACTGACTAATCAACATCAGTTGAGGTAGTTGATTATTTATGGGAGGCATATGTGGGATTCGATAGAAGAGTTCATCATCAAGGGCAGATTTGTGCTTTCAAAGATGTATCGGTTGAGATATAATGGTCATGATCTGCGTCAAGGGATTCAAGGGTTTGAGCAATGTATAGTGGAGGTGAAACCAATGCACGAAATTGTCATTGCAGATTTGAAGACAACATATGATTCAGTGGTTGCTAGAGAACATAAAAAATAGATTCTTGCATGGAAAGAACGTCACCTCTTCAAGGTGAAAACTTATGAAAGAATATCTGAAGAATTAGGATAATATAGACATAAGATCATTGATGTCCTCAAAATCATAAGTGTGTTTGTTTCACAAATCCCTTGTTGGTATCATGGTGATGATGGTGGTTTCATTGAACTTGGTGAAGTGCAAGTTGAGTTCCAGAATCTTGTTCGTGACAGTTTCAGCAGTGATCCTATTGCAGGAAAGATGAGATAGATTGCCATGATGTCAACAAAATTTGATAAAGTGGTTGATGATGTCAAAGATTTCCTAAGATCATTTGCAGGAGGTGAGGAAATCCTAGAAAAGCGAAATTTTGCTATAGATAGTATTAATGCTCTTGATAGAGATACAGTTTCCAACTTTTTGGCAAATGTGGTTGAGATTTAAAGCAACAATGAACTTGAAGCTTTCTCCAAGCTTTCTTTCTATTCTTGTCTCATTCTTATCCATTCTTTGTAGAAGAGAAATAATGAAAGATGTAATAGTTGGCATTTTCCCTGTTTTTGTGCTTTCATAGGTTGTTAGACAGTTATCTAGTTTTCGTTTTAGAAATAAAGCTTGCATGTTGGCAAGTCTTGTTGTAAAAGCAAGGAGATTTTAGGGTTCCCTACTCCTCTGCTTGTGTATAAATAAGGGCAACCTTGCCCATTTTTCTTTAATGGTTATTGTAATAGCAAATTGCTGAGCCTACTCTACCTGCAAGTTGTTGTTCAATTTCAATTTACTTAGTGTAAGAGCAAGCTTGTATGCCTATCTTTGCTAAAAGATGTTGTTCAGTTCATGTGCTACTTGTGTCTGTGTTTTGGTTGATTGCTAAGCTGTAAGTGTGTTATTGCTACAATCCTGCTGTCCCAAAAGTGTAATCTTTGTTACTTGAAATTTGAGAAAATAAAATCTTATGCCTGCTTTGCTATTTTGATCTAATATCTCAGATTTCTTTTTTATGTGTTCTACTTATATGATCTCTATTTTAGCTTGCATTGAAAGTACAACATATGTGCGTTGGAAGAAATTTTGTTTAAGTATTTGTGTCAAAGAATCATTCCTTGTTCATTTCTAATTCTCAAGGTCTGAGTTTACTTGAGTAGTTAGAAACATCATTAGAGTAGGATTAGTTGTAGTTGAAATTCAAAAGAGAAAATCTCAGCTATGGTGCTAGAGTTTTATAACCTTGTGCTCTTAGCTGAACAAAAAGATAGGAAATTAGTTTAGTTTACTTTCTTTAAGCAACATCAGCAAAGAGGGAGCTTCCCCTCCTAATTCAAAGAGCAGTTTATTTGTGCATAGCTGTCTATTTCTAATTCGCATTCCATAGGTGCGAATTGAAATGCCAACACTTTGATCACACACAAGTGAAGGTGTACAAAACTCATTTATTATGATGTCCATAGCATAAAAAGAAAAACTCACAATATGGAGTCATGAGCTATGGTGGAAGGGAGCTTGTATCGCTGAAACCAACATTACTAGCTCTCTATGGAGTCATGCACTTGTAGCTTAGACAAGTTTGCAAATGCTACTAGAGTCTTAGGAGCAATCTTAGGATAGGGCTTGACTTAGCAAACTAGAAATATAAATGCAATGTAATTACTAGGAATTTAATTAGGAAAAGTAAAAAAAATGTTACTCTTCCATCCAACATGGCCCATAAAGATTGTCCTTTTTTTGTTCTTTAAAATTAGAGCAAGGATTTGAAACCACATAAGTCTATGCAATTTTCATAATTTGGTCACGTTTAACCATCCTATAGAAGTTCTTGAAACCATTCAAAACATGCTTGATTTTCATGCTTTTACATTTAAGCATTTTCAAGATTTTATACTTTTCTTCCCTCCATTTTATAAATGTGACCAAGTCTATTTGATGGTACTCATTGAGTCCCTCGATTCATGCTAAACAAACTTGTCAGGTACTTGGGTCATGAGTCTTTGGGACTCGTTTTGCTTCACTTGGCTTGGGACTTCAGGTGGGTCTTGGTGATTTTGGGTGAGTCTTATAACTTTTATTATAGTGCCTTTCGACCACAGAGTGATTCTTCCAACAGTATGAAATATTCTTACTCTCAATGCCATATTTGCCATTTTGGTTGCAATTCAAATAAATTATCTAGCTATGTAGTTTGCTTGTAGGAAAGCCTATTTCATTGTTAAGCTGCTCAAAACCTTATGACCAACTTAACTCTTTCATCGTATTGAAATTCATATCAACTAGAAACTACTAAAGATTCAAGAACAAGAGGTTAACAAATAGTTGTTTTGCATGCCAATATTTATAAGCTAGGTTTTTGTTGAACTGCTAGTGACGTAATGAAAACATAGTAAATCTAGTTCACATGTTTATTGGCATCAATTATGCATTCTTGAATTTATCCTTTTTTGTTGTTTTCCTGTGATTGCTAGCTCAATTTTTCCTTTTAACAAATTGAATAATATTTTAAGGGGCTAGATAGCTTAAGTTTGATGAAACCCAAACTAGCAAATTGCATTGCATCAGACATGAGCTACATACTGTCATCCAGTAGTATGAATCTTATTTACTATGAAAGCCTTCTTTTCTTTGAGAAAAAAAAGGTTGTTGATGATGTATCTTTTGAGGCCAATGCCCAGGACTATCACATCATACTTCTCATCCATGGTTAATATGCACAAATGAATCGATCAAAGAAAGAACAACCAAAGGGGTGTTAGTGTATTTCTTTAATGCAAATTTGGGTTTATTTATAAGGATGTTGTGGGTACAATGGACAAGGGTAAATGAAATCTACTGGAGTGTGTGTAAATGAGTGGAGTGCAAAAAATTATTGAACTAGGTGTTGCAAGTGCTTCCATGCATGAAAATGGAGATTTCCCCCTTCGTGTACCCTTTCAAATTCAATGAGGATTTGTTCCTGCTAGCACAAGATTAAAACATGATTTTTCCCAAAGTGTTGCAAAGAAATTTAATTGCTTGAAAAAATATCCTATGTCTTGTAGTGCTTTAGACAGCTACAAGTATCATGATATTGGGAGTTCTAGGGCAACATAGGTTATTATAAAGGTTCCAATTGCTTGAGATGTCTAGTCTTGGGTGTCAAATGTTGTATGTTTAATCATGGTATTGTGTCTTCCATTCTTTGTAAATTTGAGGGAGGTGTATTCTATTAGGATCCTCTCCATGACTATTGTCTCCTGAATTGAGATGTTTCAAGGGATTGCATAGGTCTCAGAGATCACACTTGTTGATCTGTTGAACTTGTGATTAGTAAATTGTAGCAACAAATGTAAAATCTTCTTAAGTCTTGGGAAAAACTTTTTGCAATAACATATGGGATATCTTTGAGCGTTTCTGGATTTTAGAAGTAGACCTAACTGTGTGAAGAGTCTTTATTTCATGCATTACAATTTGAATGATAAGTTGTAATGTTATGCTAGTTTTCATTTTGAGATTTATATTAATGTTTGGATTCTTCGTAGCCTTGGACTCTATATCCCAATGAACTAAGCCAGTCCTTTTGGTGATAAGGTCAACCTTTCTATTAAATTATTGTTCCTTTGTCTAAACCTAATGCAAATCTTACCAATTTAAAACTTTACCAATCACAATAACATCATTTACTCAACATCAATAATTATGCACATGAGAAGAACACAATAGCACATGATATTTACGTGGAAACCGTTACGGGAAAAAACCATGTGAAAAATATTGCTTTTATTTAACTTCTTTTTACAAATTCTAGAGGCACCAACCCCTCATTCAATTTGTGAGCACCAACTCCTCATTGAAATTATCTTCACAATCTTCTCATAAATTTGCTCATGAAATCTTCATAGACCTACTCATGAAATCTTCACCAATTTGCTCATAACTCTATTTCAACATCTGCTCAAAGTTGTTGGAAATACGTGTCAATCTCACAGGCTGAAACCTCTGAAAGAGCCAAGTCAGTGTGACATTCCTTCTGTTTGGCCGACTGGCAGTTTAGTAACCTTGTGGTTTGTACAGGTTGCCGAGACAATGTTTCTGTCTTGCCAACTGGAGCTATCGCTGTGACTCGTGTTCGGTGTAACCCTCTACCGAGTGGGTTGGTCTGGCCGATAGACCATTCTTATCGGATATCGGGGAGACTTTGGGCGATAAGCGGTGTCGGGGAGATTAATAGTGACTGGAGTCATCGAAGTAACTCATATGCTTCGGTATGAAGTCTTACCAATATGGAAAGTCTTGCTAAAAGTTTTACATTCGAAGTCATCGGGGAGACCCTTGGCCGAAAGGCTTGCTTCGGTATGAAGTCTTATTGATATGGAATGTCTCGCCGAACAGCTACACTCGGAGTCATTGGGATAACTTGAAGGCTTCGGTATGAAGTCTTAGCGATGGGGTAGTCTGTTGTTGGTATGACTCCTGGCGATTGTTTGGTGCTCGGTATGACTTGTGGCTTCGGTAAGAACTCTCAGCGATAGCGGTAAGTCTTGCCGACAGTGTTCACATCGATACAACCTTTGAACATCAGTACGATGTCTCATCGAATAACGATGGTAATAGCGATACATGTGATGGATATCGGTATGATGTCTTGGTGACAAGGGGAAGTCTGAGCGACAACTTGTGAACTTGGTATAATAACTTGCAGATGGTGAAGACTCTTGGCGATAATGACGATCTAGCTTTGTGGCATTGGGGAGACACGGTTAGTGTCTCACCGACATGCAAATACATTGTGAATGCCTTTGACCGATTGGGAGACCATCCTACGTGGTGTGTCTTCGACCAATCAGGGAGCAGAATGGGAACTGCTAGCAGTTGGACTGTTGCGGCCGTTACTGAGAGGAAGATCGATAGATTAGTGACGACATGGATATATTCTGTAATGGCAGATGTTGTCTGGTTTGATTGGTTTGATGGTTGCATGAACAGTTGGATGAATAGCTTGATGAGTGATCAGTGAATTCAATTCTGAGAGTATTATAACTTGAATATTCTGTACAAGGTTATCATTGTGAATGCTGCTGTAAATTGACATCAGAGAGAGTGAAGCCTGTACTCTGTATGTAATTTCATTACTGTAATACAAAGAGGTTTTTCTTGGTGTGGTGGTTTTTTCTCCTGTAAGGGTTTTCCCACGTAAATTTGGTGTTCATTTGTGTATGATTATTTATTTGTTTCTGTTATTGCTTTCAAGTGTATCTTAATTGGACTGTAATTGAAAATTTTAAAAGTATCTCTGCATTCTTCCTTGAGGTTTTGACGTTAGGAGAGTTGTTTCCACACTTAGCTTTCCTTACAAGTGGTATCAGAGCCTGGCCAGTTGTGTTATCCTTGTAGAAGTTTGGTAATTCAAATTACAGGTTAAGATGGCAAGCACGTCAGGAAAGATGGAAATTGAGAAATTCAATGGCAACAATTTTGAGTTGTGGAAACTTAAAATGGAAGATCTATTGGTTGATCGTGATCTTTGGATTTTTGTGTCTAGAACGAAGCCTACAGTCATGAAGTAAGAAGATTGGGACCTTGCAGATAGAAAATCAAAGGGGTTGATAAGGCTCTGTTTAGCAGACTCTATTCTTCTGAATGTTCATGAAGAAAAGACTGCATCTTCCTTGTGGAAAAGACTGACAACTATTTATCAGGGCAAGTAAATAAATTATTCTTGAGAAAAAAGTTGTACTCTTTGAGAATGGATGAAGGAGGATCTGTTGCTGATCATTTGAACGCATTCAACATGCTGATTGCACAGTTAACATCTGTGAGCGTGAAGATTGATGAAGAGGATCGTTGTATGCTGTTATTATGTTCTTTGCCAGATTCTTGGGATCACTTGGTGATGGCTATTGGGAGTACGACATCCACTTTTAAAATGGAAGATGTTGTTGCTTCTTTGTTATCAGAAGAGATGAGAAGGAAATCTTCTGAGATGGCGAAGGAGGCTCTTGTTGTAAGAGGCAGATTGAAAGATAAAGGCAAGAAGAAGGACAAGAAGTCCAAATCGAAATCAAAAGGGAGATTCAAAGTCTCTTGGCAAGAAGTCCAAGGTGAAGTGCTAGAATTGTGGGCAACCTGGTCATGTCCGAAAGGATTGTAAAGAGGACAAAAGAAGAAGTATTATTTCGACAATGATTCTTCTCAGAGTGATGCAGACGCTTTCATTGCAGTCTTGGCTATGCAGACATCAAATGATGTTTGGCTGATTGATTCTGGAGCATATTTCCACATGACATCTCATAGAGACTGGTTCACGAAGTATGAAAAATACGATTGTGGAAAGGTGTATTTGGCAAGTGATTCATCATTGGAAATAGTTGGTCGTGGAAAAGTCAGAATTCAATTCGCTGATTGAAGAGTGAAGGGAATCAATGATGTAATGCATATACCAGGTCTGGATCGAAACTTACTTTTTGTTAGTATGTTGAATGATATTGGAGTGCAAGTCACGTTCTCTGGAAATGGCTGCAAGATGACTAGAGGCTCTATGGTGCTAGCAAGAGGTGCTCGTGTTGGTACCTTGTATAAGCTTGATGCACATGTTGTGCAAAGCAATAGTGTCTTTGCCAAGTCACATAAAGCTACTCATGAAGGAAAAGAGGAAGAAATTCCTAATAGTGTAAACTCTATGGAAGTTAAACTTCTAGCAGAAAAGACTATGCTCTGGCATCATAGGCTAGGCCACATTGGAGAGAAAGGTTTAAAAACCTTGAAGAGTAAAAATCTGGTTGAGGGGCTTGAAGATTGTAACCTCGAATTCGAGTTTTGTGAACATTGTATATATAGTAAACAACACCGTGTTTCATTTTATTCTAGTCCTCACAAATGTTCTGGTTTGCTTGATTACATACATTCTGATGTTTTTGGTCCAGTGAATGTTCATTCTTTGTCTAAGTCAAGGTACTATGTATCGTTCATTGATGATTATTCGAGAAGAACATTTGTTTATTTTTTGAAAAATAAATCAGAAGTGTTCAATCGGTTTAAGGAATTTAAGAACCTTGTAGAAAATCAGACTGGAAGAAAAATAAAATGTTTAAGTACTGATAATGGCGGTGAATTTTGTTCTGATGATTTGGAGATTGGAGAGGTACTGTAAAGATATGGGATTAAAAGATATAAAACTACACCTTACACTCCACAGCAAAATGGAGTTGCAGAAAGGTTCAACAAGACAGTGATGGAAAGAGCACGAAGTATGCTGAGCAGTGCTGGTTTGGAGGAGAAGTTCTGGGCTGAGGCAGTTGCTACAACATGTTACTTGATAAACCGTTCTTCAAATTCCGCTCTTGTTGAGAAAACACCTTTGGGAGCATGGTCTGGTAAGAAGCCCTCGTTAAGACATATTCGTGTTTTTGGCTGTGAGGCATATGCATATGTGCCAAATGAGAAAAGATCTAAATTGGAGAACAAGGCAGCTAAATGTATTTTTATTGGCTATAGTGCCGCATAAAAGGATACAAGCTTTGGAATCCGATACGAGAAGGTTCTATACAACAAAAGTGTAATCTTTCGTGAGTTGAAACCTTCTACCTTGGATATGCAGTCAGAGACAAAATCAGAAAACAAAAAGGATGTAGTTGAAATTCCTCCGACACTAGATAAAGAGGAATTGAAAATTGAAAATGTACCTGAAACTGAGGAGAGCTCAAGTAGTTCTGAGAGTTCTGATGAAGAAGAACAACCTCAGCCTCAGCCTCAGTAAGTGAGGAGGCCAACTCGTGAAAGAAAGCAACCTGATAGGTATGGGTTCTCTTTGATAGATTCTACTTGTGCCTATGCTTTAATTTCTGGCACTGATGAGCCTAGGACTGTGAAAGGGGCATTTAAAATGTCTGACTCAAACTCTTGGTTGGAAGCCATGAATGAAGAAATGACATCATTAGAAAATAATGATATTTGGAGTTTGGTGCCCTTGCCTAAAGACAAAAAAGATGTGCGCTGCAAATGGGTATTTAAAAAGAAAATAGGTCTGGATGGCAGTGTGGAAAAATAAAAGGCGAGGTTGGTTGCGAAGGGTTATTCCCAGGTAGAGGGAATTGATTATGGGGAAATTTTTTCTCCTGTAGCTAAGCTGACGTCCATTAGATTTCTTGTCACTTGCAGCATCGTATGACTTAGAGGTCGAACAGATGGATGTGAAGACAACATTTCTTCATGGTGATCTTGAAGAAAAGATTTATATGTCCCAGCTAGAGCACTTTGTGGAAAAAGGTAAAGAAAGATTGGTTTGGAAGTTGAATAAATCTTTGTATGGGTTAAAAGAGTCTCCTAGAATGTAGTACTAGAAGTTTGACACTTGTTTTGTCATTGGTATTTGTAAGATCAAAATCTGATCATTGTGTCTATTACAAAGCTGAAAGTGTTCAAGTTCTTATTATTGCTCTCTATGTTGATGATATGTTGTTCATAGGCAATAGTAAGTTAATGATTGATGATCTTAAGTCTCAGTTGTCTGCAAAATTCAAAATGAAAGATCTTGGTGCAGCAAGGTATATTCTAGGAATGGAAATAACCAGGGACAGGAAGAATAGAAAACTTTGGCTTGGTCAGAGTAAGTATATCAAGACTCTTCTAGAGAGATTTTGCATGAATGATTGTAAGCAACTAGTTCCAGTTTTGCAGGGAATGAAGCTATCTGTTGAAGACTGTCCAAAATCTCCTACTAAGATGGAGGACATGACCAGTGTAGCTTATGCTAGTGCGGTTGGCAGTCTTATGTATGTAATGGTCTGTACAAGGCCAGACATTGCCCAAGCAGTGGGAGTACTTAGTCAGTTTATGGCTAATCCTGGAAGGACACATTGGGATGCTGTGAAAAGAGTATTCAGATATTTGAAGGGAACTTCTGAATATGCTTTGTGTTACCATGGGAACTTGGTTGAATCACAGAGGACTCTCAGTGTTCGAGGTTGTGGATTTTGATTGGGCAGGGGACATTGACAGCAGAAGATCCACTAGTGGATATACTTTCATGTTGAATGGTGGTGCAGTTACCTGGATGAGTAAGTGACAGGCTGTAGTCGCTTTGTCCACTACAGAGGCAGAATACATGGAAGCTACACACGCTTGTAAAGAAGCAATCTGGTTAAAACGTTTGTGTTCTAACATTGGTTTTGATGCATGGCAAATAACTATTTACTGTGATAGTCAAAGTGCTATTTGTTTGGCAAAGAATCCTACTTTCCATGCCAGGACGAAACATATAGATTTACGGTATCATTTTGTAAGAGATATGGTGGAGGATGGAAAGGTCTCATTAGAAAAAGTGGATACTCTAGAGAATGTTGCAAATGCGTTGACGAAGCCAGTGAGCACATACAAGTTTAGGTGGTGTGCCAATTCGATGGGCCTCAGTGCCCATGAATGTTAGTAGTCTTGTTGTGCTCTAGAGGTTCCTGTGTGATATTCGTCAAGTGGGAGATTGTTGGAAATACGTGTCTCAATCTCACAGGCTGAAACCTTTGAAAGAGCCAAGTCGGTGTGACATTCCTTCTATTTGGCCGATTGGCAGTTTAGTAACCTTGTGGTTTGTACAGGTTGCCGAGACAATGCTTCTGTCTTGCCGACTGGAGTTATCGCTGTGACTCGTTGTGTTCGGTGTAACCCTCTACCGAGTGGGTTGGTCTGGCCAACAGGCCATTCTTATCGGATATCGGGGAGACTCTGGGTGACAAGCGGTGTCGGGGAGATTCATAGCGATTGGAGTCATCAGAGTAACTCATATGCTTCGGTATGAAGTCTTACTGATATGGAAAATCTCGCCGAAAGTTTTACATTCGAAGTCATCGGGGAGACCCTTGGCTGAAAGGCTTGCTTCGGTATGAAGTCTTATCGATATGGAATGTCTCGCCAAACAGCTACACTCAGAGTCATCAGGATAACTTGAAGGCTTCGGTATGAAGTCTTAGCGATGGATGTTTGTCTCAGCGATGGGGTAGTCTGTTGTCGGTATGACTCCTGGCGAGTGTTTGGTGCTCGGTATGACTTGTGGCTTCGGTAAGAACTCTCAGCGATAGCGGTAAGTCTTGTCGACAATGTTCACATTGATACGACCTTTGAACATCGGTATGATGTCTCATCGAATAACGATGGTCTTGCTAAATAGCGATACATGTGATGGATATCGGTATGATGTCTTGGCGACAAGGGGAAGTCTGAGCGACAGCTTGCGAACTCGGTATAATGTCTTGTAGATGGTGAAGACTCTTGATGATAATGACGATCTAGCTTTGTGGCATTTGGGAGACACGGTTAGTGTCTCACCGACATGCGAATACATTGTGAACGCCTTTGACCGATTGGGAGACCATCCTATGTGGTGTCTTTGACCAATGAGGGAGCATAATGGGAACTGCTAGCAGTTGGACTGTTGCGGCCGTTACTTAGAGGAAGATCAATAGACCAGTGATGACATGGATATATTCTGTAATGGCAGATGTTGTCTAGTTTGATTGGTTCGATGGTTGCATGAACAGTTGGATGAATAGCTCGATGAGTGATCAATGAATTCAATTTTGAGAGTATTGTAACTTGAATATTCTGTACAAGGTTGATCATTGTGAATGCTGCTGTAAATTGACATCAGAGAGAGTTAAGCCCGTACTCTGTATGTAATTTCATTATTGTAATACAAAGGGATTTTTCTTGGTGTGGTGGGTTTTTCTCCCGCAAGGGTTTTCCCACGTAAATCTGGTGTTCATCTATGTATGATTATTTCTCTGTTTCTGTTATTGCTTTCAAGTGTATCTTAATTGGACTGTAATTGAAAATTTTAAAAGTATCTCTGCATTCTTCCCCAAGGTTGTGATGTTAGGAGAGTTGTTTCCGCACTTAGCTTTCTTTACAAAAACATTCTTCAGGTTTGCTAAACTATTCTCTGCAATATGCTTCATTATACCATGCTTTTATCTCCTTGAAATCTGCATATTCCTCTTTTGGAACTACATATGTCTCTTTTGGATCTGCATATACCTCTGCTGGTGTATAGATTTGTTCTTTATCACTCAACACAACTCACCTTTCAATCCACACCACACATATCTCTTGAATGATCTTCTTTATTCTCTTCTCCACTTCCACTACTGAACACCCACTTCAATTCCCGTTCTTGTTCTTCACATCTCACTTATTCTTCATTTCTCTATTCACAATCATGTTATATCTTTATTTTTCCATGAAATGATGCATCCCTAATAGACACAATTTTTTACAAAGACATGATCCTTTGTTTAGCAAACATCCTTTACTAATCACTATTTTATGATCATTATTGCTGTCTTCATATCCTTATAATTCTTCATACATGATCGTTGCCTTCATATTAATATAATTGGTACTTTATGAAACACTACCCCTTGTTGATTATGAATTGATGTTCCTTGCATAATAATTGATACCTTTTCTTATATTTTATTTCTTTCATTAATCAACCCATTTTTAATATGTAATTTTAGGTGAATTTATTAGTGTATGCATGGTTGGCAAATATGAAGTCGGCCTTGCAAAATGAGTAATTTAAATTTAATTTTTGTGTAAATTGGCACTAGAATAATGAACAATATTAGAGGGTCGGCCTACAATCAGGATTATATTAATTGCTATCATTAATTGGGAGAAATCTATTCCTTCATTAATCATCACTGCCTTTTGATGAATAAATCACTCATTTTCATATTAAGTGCCCATTCATAACTTTTAACATTTCTTTTAAACAACACTTAACAATTTCCTTAATAAATGAGATTATGACCTTAAATAATTGTTTTTGATTAAGGGTAAAACAAGTTTTGATGGGGCCCCAAAACCTAGTACAAACGGTTTTGATGGGATTCACAACCCAATCCAAGGTGAGAAAGTTGCTATCAAAAGATAATCAACAAAACATCAGCAACAAAACAACCATCAAGAATCAACAAGACAAATTAGGCTGCAAACATTAAGAACCAAAGGGACCTTAAACCCAACAGACTAGGTTATGACAACAGTAACCTCCTGAAATAGTTAGGTAATAACGCAACCAGGCTGCAACAATCCATCTGTTGAATAATATCAATATTGGGCCCAACAAATCCAAACTCCCCACCTCAATAGGGATGCTAGAGAGAACAACACACTAACAATCATCCATATCCTTGTAGCTCCATCCCCCTTTAACAACCAACCCTATCTCCTCAATAGGAGAGGGCTCCCCTCTAATGGAGATGAAGAAATAGAAAGCGTTACCACCAACGCCAACACACTCCTGTACACACGAGTTCCACCCCAATAGAAATAAGCATTAGAGAAGAGAGCTTCCCACCAAGTCAACAACGACCAACTCCACCTCAAAAGGAGTGGGTTCCAACTCAAAAGGAACAATCTTCACCTCCATAGAAAACACCACTCGTTGAACTTGGAAGAAAGAAAGAACTCTGATGGAAAGGACAGTTACATCCTCAGGAAAGGAGAGAAACTAAAGTGTGAAAGAAGAGACAATCATCAACATGGACCACAACCAAGTTTGAGCCTTCATAATAAAACTTTGTAACAACTCAACAACAACAACGTAAGGTTTCTTACAAAACTGGGTAATCCAGAACAACCTCTTCCCAACCAATAAAACGTTAATAGAAAAAAAGCCAGAGGACACCCCTAGAGAGTACAAGGAGAACACCCTCACTCCTTTACAAAGAACAAACAATTGGGTCATAAGATAAAACAAAAAAATCAACTCAGCCAGTAGCCAACAACCTCTAACATGGACAAAGTCCACCACCCACCAAGCAAGACCCAAGGTCTTCAACAAAATACTGGCAGCCACCAGAAAAAGAACAAACCCTTTAATAAAAAACAACACGTTGGAGTAGAGAGAAAAGGATCCACACAAATGAGTGAAAGAGAACAGAGTACCAAACCTCACTCAGCCAGCCTCACAAATGCAAAAATAGAAGAGGAGTTCACAGGAAGGTTAGCATCAAACCACATGAGCACCTCAAACCCCTGCAGTATAAAGGCCACTGCCACCACCATGAGCAACAACACCAAAGAGCAGAAAGCACACCAAAAAATAGCCTCACGGGGAACAAGAAACCCCTGCAACACAAAGGCCTCTGCCACCGCCATGAGCAACATCACCAAAGAGTAGAAAACCAACCAAAAGGCAGCCTCACGGGGAACAATAAACCCTTCAAGCACAAAGGCCACAACCTCCTCCATGAGCAACAACACCAAATAGCAAACCTTACAAGGAACAAAGGCTCCCGAAGCCAAAGCTGCCGAACACCACAACCTTAAAAGAGGCCAGAGCAGGGAAAAGGCAGCCCCAACTCAGACCCCCCACACACCAAACCACACCAGAACCGCCAAGTTTAGACCAAACATGAGCAACCAAAGCATCCACACCACACGAGATGTGTAGGAGTCACTGAAGAAAATGGAAGCCACAACCCAAGGTAAAGAAACAACTTGCGCCAGACAAAGCCAAGGCTGAAGGTCACCCGACACTCCCCATGTAGAGAACTCGAATCAAAGACCCCCAACCAGCTAGCAACATCCATCATTGTCATCAGAATTCGCGTCCTCAGCATCTTCGACAGAAGATTTGAAACCCCCTTCATCACTCCTCTTCACGTTCGAGCGCTCTGACATCTTTCGCTACTACTATTCCAATACACCTTAAATAATTTTTGTTTCCTTCATTAATTTCGATATCCTTATCACAAATCGTTGCTCTAATTAATCTTCTTTTCTGCTTTCTTTTAATCATTACATTCATTTGTTCTTGTGCAATCTTAAGCGCATGCGTGCACACACACAGGGACACAGACACAAATACAAACACACACATGCACACAAATATATATATATATATATATATATATATATATATATATAAGGTTAATATCTTGAGATGAAGACCTTTTTTTGAGCAATTTTTCTACACTCTTTAGGGTGTAACAAATGGTTTCATATTTTAATGCATGGATTTTCAAAAGTACGTAATTTGTCGTAGGCAATGCCACATAGTTCTCCTTTTGGGAAATTCCAAGGCTCTATTAGGCTCCTATTTTTTTTAAAGTGAATAATTTTTCATGTACTTCATAGTGCAACAACTACTTTATATCATTATAATAAAAAAACGTACTTCCAACATAATAGCTTTTTTTGTACTTCCAACATAATAGCTTTTTTGGCAATTATAAAGCATTGAAAGCAAATACCACTTCACATTTTTTGGCAAGTGTGATGTAGGGGCATCACACTCTTTTCCTTTAGTTTTGGTTTATTTCTTTTGTTTATGTTTGGTTGGGCTTTGCAGTTTTGTTTTGCTCTAAGTTGTTGTCGGAGTATTACTTTTGTGGTGATAGCTTCCTATTGTTGCTACTTCATGTCACTTCCTATCACCATGCGGGTAAGGAAACAAGTCATTTTAACTTCCTCTCACCTTCGGGTAGGCAAACAAAACAGTTGTTGTGAGATCATTATCAATGGTTGTGGAGGATTCTGAACAAAAACCTGTGCAGATTTAAACGGAGGAGAAGAACAATTACAAGGTAGATGAAGGATTACGGGAGTTGATTTCCATCGAAGCCAGTGGGGAGATATGAACTGAAGAGGGAAAATCGATAGGGAGAGATTGGTTTGGGGTGAAGGTGCAGAGCCGAGGAGACAATGGTTTCTGAAAGGAAGATACGATGTAATTGTAACGAAGGGGAAAATCAATAAAACCAGGTTCTGTTATGCTATTCATGTTGTCTCACTGTTCTATTATAGTCATCTGCGTATTTTCATTTGCTATTGCATAATCGTCTCCTATCTCATTGTATGTGGATGTTCGAGGGTTGGAATCTTGCATTAAGTTTAAATTTTCCATCTTTGGTGACTATCATTGCTTGTTGTTAGTAGTTCTAGTCCTCAGTTTACTAGCAAGGTTGCTATCAAAGCCTCATGATTTGGGTTTGTGGAATGGGCAGAGTGCCACTAAGAGCGACGAGAGGTAGAGGTCCTTGAGGCAGAGGCAGAAGAGGACATGAGGATGGAGTCCTTTAATTGTTGTAGAAATTGACTGCACAAATGGATGCCATGGAGAGGGCACAACGAAGAGGAACACCAGTGGATGATGCCAGTAATGGTGAAGAGGATGAGCGACCACAAGTGGATGATGAAGACTTGAGCAAGAAGATTGTTAGAGGACAATTTTGAATGGTGCCAAACCAAAGATTGAAGTCTTTACATATTCTAGAAGTCTCAATGGTGAAGACCTTATAGATTGGATTAATGACCTAGACAGGTATTTTGAATGAGGGAGTTGCAGAAGAAAGGAGAGTGAAGTTTTCTTGTTCTAGGTTAAAAGGTCACACTGCTATGTGGTGGGACTATGTTCAAACTGAAAGGAGGAAGAATAATAAAGAAAAGATTAACTCTTGAGATCGTATGGTTGCAAAGCTGAAGGCAAAGTTCCTTCCAGGAGATTATCAAACTAATCTCTTCAAAAGATCTCAAAACCATAAACAAAAAGACATGTCAGTCAAAGACTACACCGAAGAATTCTATAAGTTGGTGATTTGATCTGGGCATAGTGAAGATGACATGGAGAAAGTAGCAAGGTATTTTAATGGGTTGAAAAATAGCCTGCAAGATGAACTAAGTCTTGTGTCCCCTAGAAGTCTACAAGAGGCTTACCAAATGGCCCTTAAGGCATAAGAGAAGTTACAGAGGAAGCAAAGTCAACAAGAAAGAAAGAGAGGAAGAGGATTTAGAGGGAGAGGACAACAATTTGGAAAGGGACAATAACCTCATCAAGAAGGGGTTGGGCATTCCAGTGGGACAACCAACAAGGAAAGAGGAGTCTATCAAAATAAAGGAGGAAGAACGTATGGAGGAGGTCAAGGGTTTGCTAGTAAATGATTTAAGTGTAATCAATATGCTAGTCACAAGAGTTGAGAATGTTCAGAAGCTTCACAAGGACATACAAAGTTTGAAAGGAGTAATCAAATTATTCAAGCAGACCAAGAAAGTGTGTGGTCACTTGTTCATCATAAAGAAGAACTATAATAGGGAGAATATTTGTTGTTCAAGAGGGTATTGTTGAAGCCACCCAAGGAGAATTAAGAACCAGTACAAAAGAAGAGCCTTGTTCAAAACAAAATGTAACGCACAAGGTAAGTGTTGTAAGTTGATTATAGATAGTGGAAGTATAGAAAATATAGTGTCAACTGAAATGGTAGAGAAATTGAGTCTTGAAAGAACCAAACATCCCACACCGTATAGAGTTTCTTGGTTACAAAAAGGATATCAATTGCTAGTTAATGAATAGGCTATGGTTGAATTCCAAATTGACAGTTATAAGGATCATATTATTTTTGATATCATGCCCATGGATGTGTGTCATGTGTTGCTTGGTAGACCTTGGCAGTTTGACAGGAAAGTGGTGCATAATGAGAGATAATACCTACACTATTGAGAAGAATGGGGTCAAACATACTCTCTTACCTATGCAAGAACGAGAAGAGGACAACGGTAGTGGTAGCAGTAGTAAGGTAATGTTGGTAAGTGGCAAAAAGTTTTTACATGAGATGAAGAAGGAAGTACATTTTTCCTTGGTTTCTAAACTTTGTATTGTGTTTACCTCTACAAGATTAGATGATTTCCCTAAAGAAGTGCAAGGTATTTTGAATGAACATATGGATATTGTAGCAGTGGATTTTCCTGATAAGTTGCCACCCATGAGGAGCATTAATCATCATATGAATTTGATTCCAAGGGGTAGCCTTCCGAACAAGGCTACCTATAGATTGACTCCTAAAGAGAATTAGGAGATTCGAAAGCAAGTTGAGGAATTACTCAAGAAAGGTTTGATTAGAGACAACCTTAGCCCTTGTGTTGTTCCTACAGTTCTAGTGCCAAAAAAAGGAGGAGAATGAAGAATGTGCACTGATTCTAGAGCTATTAATAAGATAACAATTAGATGTAGATTTCCTATTCCTAGAATTTAAGATTTAATGGATTTTTTGAGTGGCTCAATGTATTTTTATAGATAGATATGAAAAGTGGTTACCATCAGATTAGAATCAACATTTAAAAATAATGATGGGCTTTATGAATGGTTGGTTATGCCTTTCGGGCTTTCTAGTGCCCCTAGTAATTTTATGAGGCTTATGAATTTGGTCATGAAACCATTTCTTGGGAAGTTTGTTATTGTATATCTTGATGACATTTTGGTGTTTAGCTGGTCAAAAGAGGAGCATTTAGAGCATTTGAAAATGGTTATGACAAGGTTACATGAGGAGAAGTTGTAGATTAACCTTAAGAAGTGTGTGTTTATGCAATCCGAACTGGTTTATTTGCGCTTTGTGGTGTCCAAGGATGGATTGAAGATGGATAAGGAGAAGGTTCAAGCCATCATTGATTGGCCAACACCTAAGAGTGCAATAGAGGCAAGAAGTTTTCATGGTCTTGCTAGTTTTTATAGGAAGTTTATTAAGAATTTTAGTCATGTAGTTGCTCCAATTCTTGAGACAATTAAGGGGAACAAAAAGTAGTTTGTGTGGACACAAGAGGTTGAAAGAAGCATCAAATTTCTTAAACAAAAGGTGAGTGAACAACCTATTATTACTTTACTTGATTTTAATAAAGTATTCCAAGTTGAATGTGATGCTAGTGGATTGGCAATAGGGGTTGTTCTTAGTCAAGAAGGAAAACCTGTGGCTTAATTCAGTGAAAAGTTAAATGATGCTAAGAAGAAATATTCAACCTATGATCTAGAGTTTTATGCATTAGTTCGGTCATTGAAGAAGTGGAGGCATTGTTTGCTTCCTAAGGAGTTTGTTGTTTACATGGATAACCACACATTGCAATTCATTAACATCCAACATAAACTCAATAAGAGGCATGGAAAATGGGTAGAGTATCTATAGAGTTTTAGCTTTGTGTTAAAGCATAAGAGTGGGAAAACAAATAAGGTTGTTGATGCATTAAGTAGAAGGGCTTTGTTGTTTCATGAAATTCAGGCTAACAGTGTGGGCTTTAATAGTTTGAAGGAGATATATGTGGATGGTGCATATTTTAAGGATGCATATGAAGCGTACAACAGTCTTATTAGCAGAGATAGAGGACCATAGATGGATTTTATGCTACAGGAAGGTTTGTTGTTCAAAGGAAACTAAGTTGTGCATACCTAGAGGATCTATGAGAGAATTTATTGAAGGAGAAGCATTGTGGCAGCCTTGTTGGTCACTTTGGACAAGAAAAAACTTATTTGCAGTTAAGTACTCATTATTATTGGCCTAAGATGAAAATAGATGTCAAGAAGTATGTGGAAAGATGTAGGGTTTGTCAACTTACAAAAGGAAGAAGTCAAAATGCTGGGTTGTATCAACCACTACCGGTTCCATCTAGGCCATGGGATTATGTAAGTATGGATTTTGTTTTGGGTTTTCCTCGAACTCCAAGGGGTAATGATGCAATATTTGTTTTCGTAGATAGATTTTAAAAAATGGCTCACTTTATTCCATGCAAGAAAACTAGTGATGCTACTAATATTGCCAATCTATTCTTCAAAGTAGTGAGATTGCATGGTATTCCAAAAAGCATAATATCTGATATGGATACTAAATTTGTGGGACATTTTTGGAAGAATCTTTGGAATAAATTGGGAACAAATCCGAGTTTCAGTTTAGCTTACCACCCCGAAATGGATGGTTAAACTGAAGTAGTGAACAAGATTCTTGGTAATCTGTTGAGATGTCTGGTTGGAAATTCACCCAGAAATTGGGATCTTACATTTTCACAGGCTGAATTTGCATATAATGACTCCTAATAGTACATGTTATAGTCCGTTTTATATGGTGTATGGTGTGCATCCAAGGGGTGTGTTTGAACTTAGGGATCTTGGTGGAATGGAGAAGAGAAGTGTAGATGGAGAAGAATTTGCTAAAGTCATCCATGACCTTCATGAGGAGGTGAAAAGGAACATAGAAGAAAACAATTAGCACTACACACAATATGCTTATAAAAAGTGGAGAGAATTACATTTTCAGGTGGGGGATCTTGTGTTGGCTCATCTTAGGAAGGAGCGGTTTCCAAAAGGTGAGTATAATAAGCTAAAAATAAAGAAAGTGGGTCCCTGCAAAATCCTTAGAATGTTTTGAGTGAATGCCTATGAAATAGCCTTACTTGCAGACTTGGGAATTTCACCTATTTTCAATGTGGTAGACTTATATCCTTACAAAGGAGATAGGGAAGAAGACATAACAGAGGCAAAACTACCATTTATCAAGGAACAATAAGGAACCACATGAACTTCACTGGAGATAGAATGCTTTCTTGATCGATAGATGTTGAAGAAGATTCACAAGAAATAATGCTTTAAATGTCTGGTTAAGTGGCAAAATCACTCGTTAGAAGATGCTTCTTGGCTTGTTGAACCAGAGATCCTCGAGTTGGGTCATTCTGTTGTAGACCTAGGAGTAAAGATTTGTTAGAACCATTTCCTGAAGTCGTCGCTTACAGAGGAAACACAAGATAATGAAAGAGTCATCGACCAACAATAGACGAGCCAGGGGTATCTCCAAGTCATCAACAAATGTGTAAACTTTCAACATTTTCAAGGCGTTATGAAGAAAGTAATCTGGTGGTCGATTATTTCATTTACATTTAAAATCCACACAATGGCCAACTTGACCAGTTCAAACACTTTGAAAATTCAAAGTTGATGTGGCAATCCTTCCACGGTGGAATCCACTCAATGTATCCAACCTTGTGCATACACCTCAAGCTTACGCACCCCTCAAAGACTCATATGAGCCTTTGACATCAATGACAAAATATTCAATAGTTGGGGACACTTAGCCATAAAATGCCCTAATTCTCCATAATTGAAACACTTGAAAGGTAATTTTCCTTTGTACTTACCAGAACCTCTTTGTAGTTTCCTGAAGAAATTTGCTTCTTTCGGATCTGATCCAATATCAAAATCTTCATCAACTTGTTTCATAGATACTCTGAAAGCAACCTCTTTCCTTATATAATCTCCACTTTCAAATCTCATCTCAAATGCAATTAAAGTTTGATGCAATTCAATCAATTTTAAAGTATTCAAATCCTTAGCTTCCTCAATAACAAAGATTTTAGGATCAAACCTTCTGGTGAGAGATTTGAGTACTGTCTTCACAACAATCTTCTCTTCCTAACTTTCACCAAGACCTTGGATATTATTGACAACTTCATCAACTCAGAGCGTGAAGGTAGCAATGTTCTCATCTTCTTTCATATTTAGTCCTTCAAACTGAGCTTTGTAAATCTACAACTTTGCCTCTTTGAATTTGTCATCACCTTCATAGATTGTTTCCAATTTGTCCCATATGTCCTTTGTTGTTTTGCACTACATTACTTTCATAAATTCAGAATTAGTCAACCCACTTGAAATAGCATTGGGTGTTGCCACAATAATGGGTTACACTTTCTAGGACATCCCAATTTTTGCTAAAATGACATATTTTTTGAAAATATAATGATTTAAGCCGTGAAAGGTTCCATTTAAAGGATTTTAATTGAAGAGGGTGTGATCAAACCCCCTTGGATAGAACCCCACTAGTTTTAAACCATACCTATAATGAAGTCTCCTCTACACGTATCAAAATGTTGATAAAAAACCACTTTTGATTTACCTTTTGGGGAATCAAATGAATTCATTTAAAATTTATTTTTTGTAAGTATGTAGTTCCTATTATAAGATTCTCAAAAAGTTAATTTTAAATATATTTCATTTGACTATTATATTTATTTTTACTTCTTGTGAATGTAGGTTTTTTCATCGAAAATCAAGCTCTTAGTTCTGCATGTGGAAAACTAGTAGATTACCAAAAAAAAATCTAAAAATATCTATGCTCTTGGTATTGATGTCCTTGATCCAACAAAAAAAAATTGAATTTTGATACATACAGAAAAAATTGTTTTTTATAGTAAACCTATTTCTAAAATATAATTGGTTTGATTTCAAAACTTAAGAAAAAAATATTCAGTAAAACACTATGAAACCAAATGAAGGAGCTAGATATCATAGTTACAAATCTAAATTTGAAAAAAAATAAAAAATTATCCTTCATAGAAATAAAGTTGTGTTATACAGTAAACATTACTCTTTAAAAATGTTGTTTACTATTAAAAATTAGTTATCGAAGGAGATGGAAAAAGAAATGCAACTTGATTCCAATTTTTTTTTAAAATATGTATTTTAGAATCTACAGACAAAATGTTACGAATCACTTGTTTGCATCATCTTCAAATTCCTCATGGTTTAGTTGCTATAGGTGTCTGAAAGTGAAGATTTAGTTTAAAAAGTTAAGTTCAATGTCAAATTTGGCCAAAAAGTGTAACCCACTATTTTGGGATCACCACGTTCTTTGCTTTAGCATTGAGTTGAAGAGCCCTCTTTCCAGCCTGATCCCTAGGAGGGAAATTTTCAGGATGCTCATATCCTTCTACAACTAACATCCAAATGTCCATTCTAAAAGCTATCAAATAGGATTCCATCCTAACTTTCCAAAAAGAATAATTGAATCCATCAAAGATTGATACTTTGTTTCCAAAATAACTCGCTTGTGCCATCTTGAATGATACCAATTGAAGGGAACACAATCTACTAAGGGGGTGGGGGGCGAATCAATAGACCTACTTAATTCAAAATTCTCAACTTGAACACTACTTATTGGATCATGCAACTTGAACTTTTGCTATTGTTATATAGTTTTTCAATATGAAGATCACTTAATGATACTAGAAAACACAACACAAGATAGCACCAAATATATGTGGAAACCCAAGATGGGAAAAACCATGGTGAGAATAGCTGCTTGGATCTACTACCCAAATCTAGCCTCACAATGCAGGAATATAATAAGTGGATTACAGCTTGAAGTAGGCAACAAACTACTAGAGACACCAATCTCCTATTGAATATGTAGGCACCAAGCTACTAGAGACAACAATCACCACCGAAAAGAGACACCAATCGCTACTGAAACAAAACAAGAAGTAGAACACCATTCCTACTAGAATATAAAAATAATGGAGGATTTGAAATACAACTCTGATATGTACCAGAGTCACAATGACACTCTTCCACACTGAGAATGATCTTCTGATATTGGCGCTCTCTCTTTTCTTCATAGCTCTGTACTCAAAATTACTTTACTTGATTACATCCAATAAAGTTGATGCATTATAAAACACACCCACACACACTTGATGCACCTGAACATTTAAAACATATACATGACATTACAATAACACTCTTCCATGTCGATTAGGGATCCGCACAAAACTAGGATGACATAAGGTGGACCTAAATTCAAATTACATGAAACGTGTAATACAATGGTCCAAACAAAAATTTCTTACTGCCAAAAGAATTTGATGCCATACGCCACCACATGAGCCTTAACCAGGTCATATCCTCACTCCACATGCAAGATTTGAATTTTGCATGCTACTAGCCATTACCGCACATGCCTTGAACTTCAAACAGGAATAGAGAACCTTTTGACACTTCAAAATTTTTGCACACTGAACATATCCTCCAAAAACTCAAGAAACTAATAAAACAAGTGTAGGCATACTCTCCTTCCAAACCATGGAGCAAACATGCATTTCTAAAAGAAATTCCAACCATATTTAGAAATATTTTTCCCAAAAGATATCCTTGAATTGAATTCTAGACCACCACACTCATACTAACTGCATACTCGACATGGTATAATAAATACACTAACTATTTGAAGGCAGTCATGTCTCAATGAAACTTAATGCATGTTACTTGATATAGGATATAA
This sequence comes from Sequoia sempervirens, assembly GCA_007258455.2. Lineage (NCBI taxonomy): Eukaryota > Viridiplantae > Streptophyta > Pinopsida > Cupressales > Cupressaceae > Sequoia > Sequoia sempervirens. Next base: position 384,879 of record VDFB02156873.1, read on the forward strand.
TTGATTAGACAACCTACACACTGATAACCAACATGCTTCAAGAACTTTAAGACAAATGACAATTGTAGTACTCCTACAATCTCTTTCATCTTTGATAGCTCTGACACCCTTAGATAACAACTGTCAGCAACCTTTGACAATCCTTTGACATTAATGACAATCTATGTTCAATAGGATAATCACTGTACGACCTAGTGTTGCAGTCAACAAACGACAAAGATAAACTTCACCACACGATATTGTACGACTCATTCCAGTTTGCACAATTCCAAGCAATAAAGTAGTATGACACCCACCACTCCATAAGGTATGGTTGGTGAATGTGTATTATCTCGTATCGTACATCAAGCTTTTATATTCATAGAAAAAATCCCACAATCAGCTCCAATATTGCATTGTACAGCTAGGAAAATGTAAAAACTAGATAATTAAATTAAGTACTGCAAGTCAATAAATTCAAATTTCAAAAAGAATGGATGCCAATGGAAGCAACAAGGGTAAACGAGCAATCTACAAGCCAAAAATTCCAACAACATCAAGGAAAATAGATAAAGGAAAAAATGATAATGTGAAAGAGTGAATGCAAAGTGTTGTGGCAAGACAATATCAATAACCATTTATTGAAACTCACACTCTAGCATGCTCAAGTAGACAAGGTTATGCAATTTCCCCTCGTTAATTCATGAGACTTTGAACCCTATTTAAAATCAATGGTGATCAATTATAACCAATATACACATAGAACTATTGTAGAATACATGTGTTGCTAAATAACTGTATCATTCCAGTTGAATGGTTTTAGAATGGTTTTTGGGATACCATCTTTAGAAATGATATTTATCAAACCTACAACAAAAATGACACCAAAACAAAAAGGGGTTATTAAAAGAATCTACAGGCAAGATTTACCCAAAAGGAAAAGATAGTATTCAAAATGTAGGCAATAGGAGACTACATAAACAACTATTGGTAAACTTAGAATGGAAATGTCTCATGGACCTAATTAAATGGAAATTTTCAAGGTCAAACCGAGTGTCTTACATAGCCATCTAGATGGTCGATTATATGATCAGTTTGAGCATAGGAAAAAAATACAATTGGGCATAATATTTGTTAAAATGAACAAGAGAATTTTTAGCGTATAGACACAAGGCATTCTACATGGCCCTACACAATTGCTTTATTTTTAGATGCCATGTATACCCAGTGCCTACCGCCAAATTGGGTAAATTCTAGTCAATTTTCGACTATGACAGTTCATGGCCTACAGTATTTTGATGGACTACATTGGACACAAAAGAAACTTCAAGGAAGGAAAAAAAAATAGGGATAAGGAAAAGGAAGCAAAAAGTAATAGTAGGGGAAGGTGAATTTAGAATCGAGGAATATGAACATATTGCCATATCCTCATCTACAGTTAGCACCACACCCATAGACACACACAACCAAATTAGTGTAACAAGCAAACAACGGTCGGGGACTAATTCTTGATTACAACATCTAATAATTATTTACTTTTGTTGATTATAATATTATATATTTATTGCTTTTGGCCAACTACGCTTGGCATATTCTGCAAGTGTTGAGTTTCTCCAATCCGCAAAGATGTTCCTCATAGAACATAGGTGTGGTCTTCACGATAAAGCATTGACCACAACATTGTTCTTCCCCTTCATGTATTCAATATCAAAGTCATAGGCTAGCAACTTGCTAACCCACTTTTTTTGCCTATCACTTATACTATCACTTAGATCCTTTTGATTCAAAAAGAATCTTCGACTATTATGGTCCATTTTGACAATTAATCTTCGACAAACTAAGTTTCGTCTAACTTGGCTAGGGCATGCACAATTGCTAACATTCTTTGTCATAAATAGAGTAATTTCTTTCTGTCTCCTTCAACTTGTGACTCTTGAAAGCTATTGGGTGTTTATTTTGCATAAGTACAACTCTAATATCTTCTTGAGAATTATCACATTCTAACTCAAATGGAAGAGAGAAGTTTGGAATGGCTAACACCGACAAGAATTCATTATTTCTTTGAGTTTGTCAAAAGATTTTTTGGGCCTCCTCACTCCATGAAAAACCACCTTTCTTAGTCATATTCATCAATGAAGCAGTTAACATTGAAATTTCTTTGAAAAATCTTCTATAATAACTACAAAGCCCTAAAAATCCACTTAAATGAGTTAAAGTCCTTGGTCGTGGCCAATCTATTATTGCCTTGATCTTTTCTTCATCCACACTAACTCCTTGGGCATTGATCTTGTGTCCCAAATACAAAATTTCATCCATTCTAAATTCACGTTTTGATGCTTTAGCAAATAGGGAATGTTGCTCAAGTATTCCCTAGATTTCATTAATATGCCTCAAATGATCCTCCCAAGTTTTACTATAAATCAATATATCATCAACGAACAACAAAAGGAATTTCCTCAAGTGTTTGTTGAATATGTGGTTCATGCAAGATTGAAATGTGGTTGGGGAATTGGTTAGTCCAAATGGTAATACTAAAATTCAAAATGCCTTAAATGACACCTTAAGGCTGTTTTAGGAACATCCTCACTCATTCTTATTTGATGGTATGTTGCATGTAAATCGGTCTTAGAAAAGTATATTGCACCATGAACTTCATCTATTGGTTCATCAAACCTAGGGATTGGATATCGATTCTTGATAGTTTTTTCATTAAGAGCCCTATAATCCACACACATCCTCATAGTACTATCTTTCTTTTTCACCAAAACCATGAAAGAAGCAAAAGGGCTACAACAAGGTTGTATATACCCCATCTCAAGTTGCTCCTTAATTGTTTTTTCAATTTCTTCCTTATATTCCTTTGGGTTGCTATAAGGTGTGGTAATGAAAGGTTTTGCCCCTTCTTCTAATTCAATGGTATGCTCAAAAATCCCTCTTAGGAGTAGTCTCGATGGAATATCACCAAAAACTCTCATGGTTGTCAAGGTAGATTGAATATCAACATGTATATTTTTCCCTCCTTTGGATGGAGATCTATCAATGATCATACATTGTGTTGCCTACTCTACTTTCCCATGCCTAAAATGATAAAATCTCTTTCTATAATTTTTGATGCCACCACCCTTGGGGACCCATTCGATAGGCCTTGTAGAATTACTTCCTTGCCATTGTGATGGAAACATAGTTCCGTCTTTTGAAAATCTTGATAATACCTACCTAGAGATTGTGACCATTGAATTCCCAAAACCACATCCATATCTCCCATGTTAACATATAAATATTCTCTTATTTGGTTTCTTCTTGAAGTAATTTTTAGTTGTTGGATTCATTGTGTGCATGGAGTAGTGAAACCATTTGACATGACTACCTTGAAACCTTCAAAAAATTTATGCTTTTAACTTCATCCTCATCACTAATCCTTCATCAATGAAGTTATGTGTTGCACCACCACTAAAATTGTCACTTTTTGTCCTTGTAAGACACTACAAATTCTAAAGGGGTGACATTTGGGTGCCCCTAAAATTGTGGCTAATGTACCATTTGCAAACTCTTCATTATCTTATTTCCTCTTATTTCTTTTGAGTTCACATTTTCTTTCCTTAGATTCATCATCCGTTATTACTTCTATGTGACAAACTTATCCGTTCTTGGGGCATTGATGACCTAGCTTTCATGGTCCTTTACATTTGAAACAAATTTTTTTCTCTTAAAGCTCTTTCAAAGATTCTTTCTCCTTATTGGATGGAGGAGGTAATGCTTTTGGTTTCCAATTATCCTTGGCAAAGGGTTGCTTGTGTCTCCTTGTGGTAGGTCTTGTTTTTAGGTGTTGAGTTTTCCAAATTCAAGTCCCTTCTAATAGCATCTTGTAATGATGATGGTTCAAAAGCTCAAACCAATCCTCTAAGTGGTTTAGAAAGTCTTTCAATAAATAAAAACTTGAGTCTACTTTCATTAATATTCGGTACCATGATGGAAATCCTTTGGAACTATATTACATCATCTTCCATGGACCATTGTCTTAGGAGTGCTAACTCCTTAAAATGCATCTTCGAGTTCTTCCTATCAAACTTTTCTATAAGTTTGTGTAAAATCATCATCTGTTACAATGAGATGATGCCCTTGTGTGATTAGTACATGATGCCACCATTCATGTGTTATTCCCTCTAAGTGAAGAATGGAAAATTTAATGGCTTCGTCTTCCATGATGAGAGTAAGAGAAAGATAGGTATCTAGTTTTTGGACCTTTGCTCGGGCAGCGACCTTCCCCAAACCATCAAAAGTGGGAAGAGTCATCTTACTTACGCTTTGTTGTAAATCTTTGTTGGGCTGCCTTCCTTCTCTTCTTGAGGTATTTCTTGACCTTGCATTATAATATTCTTCAAATGGAATATGCCTTATAAGGTTGGGATCAATTCTTGAATATGCTTCTGCACATTCATCAATGCCATTTGTTGCCATGTTGGGTTCTTCTTCTTCTCCTGATTGCTCCTCTCTTGGTAAGAATGTAGGCCTTATCACTCTAGGTGAAGATCTTAATGGAGTCCTATTGTTATTTTTGGAATGGTTTGAATTAACGTCTCTTCCATTGGTTTGGTTAGGCCTAAGAGCATTTGTTGTATTATTCATGTTTTCAATTGTTTGGAGAAGCAATTGTGTTGTTTGTTCTTATCTCTTCATATAAGATTTCAATTCATTTACTTGATTTCCCTCAAAATCACCCATTTGTTTACCTTGATTTTCTTCTAGTTTTCTCCTTTCTCTTTCCAAGGCTCTTTGGCTCAATTGCATACACTTAATTTTTGATCCTCGGGTTGGCAGGATCAAAGCTCTAATACCAATTGTAATTTCCCTTTTTGGGATATTCTTTAAAACAACAATATTTGCTCAAAATATGGCAATAGTTTTATCCAAGATTAAGAAATTTATGATAATACCCAAATCAATAATTAGCATAATACCCAAGTAGTCAAATCATGAATTCCCTAGCGATACTTTCCAAAACTGTTGAATTAAAGGACCTCGTCCCTAACTCAATAGTGACAATACCAAGGAACCCGTCCTTAGCTTGTGAAGGGCATGAAAGACCCTTTCCTTTCGACCCTTAGCCCAACCCGTGAGCCCAAAATCCGTTCGATTTGCAAATACTACCTATAATTCATAATTGATATCTTGATGTATTTGCTAGACTATTGCCAATTAATATTTCTTGATGGATTGACACTTCAATCCTTGAATAATAATTGTATGCTTTAATCAATGATTTTTGTTTGAATCTATTTTGTGTAGATACTACCTAAATTGCTATTGATTTCTCTTTTTCCAGTTGATGCCTCCCCCTAATAATTTGTTCTCCCTTTCCATGATAGGGAGAGTCACATCTTTTCATTAATATTTTTATCTTGGCAAGGGATACATCCCTCCATAACCAAGCACTACCCCTTAAAGCTTTTTAATTATTAGTTATATGCTTTTTTGTGGAATCATTGCATTAGAGTTCCTTGTAAGTAATCACTATAATTAGTTTTCTTTACATGTATTATGGAATCGCTATCTAACATTCCTTAATTAACCCCCATTGATCCCTTTGCAAAATCACCACTGTTTGTATCTCTTTGGTAAAGGATAAAGGCAAAAATTGAGAGTTATGAATGCTGCAACTTTTCTAACATAGTGGAGGTATGAAATTCCACCTTATAGAGGCCCGCACCTTTGAATGTAAACTCTAGAGCTGAATTTGGAAAAATCTCATCTTCATAAGGGTGCATCATTTCTATGCAAAATCTTGAAATTATACTCCTTCATATGTCAGGTGCATGTTTATCATCAAACTTAGGAAATCTCTCCCACAACAACCTCTCTTTCTTCACCAAGATAGATGAATTCAAGAGCTCCTTTCCATCACCTTGCAAACATTCCAAAAAAGAGCCACAAACACAACAAGACATAACAAACTAGACAAGACATAATCATGACTTGCACTTGGGAAGAATAGATGTTAACTTTAAACTTGATAAAATACAAAAAATTCATATGGATACAACATACAACTTTGCAAAAATTAATTGACTAGACAAGAAGATGGAACTACTTAACAAAATACTAGGCCAAATAAGGAAAATTTACTAGACTTTATAAATTTTCTTAGCCAGGAAATGTCCCTAATTAACATAAGACTGGAAACCAAATAGTGTACTGCATGGAATTTCATAAAGATGTTAAGGATCAATCTGATAGGCCTTGGACAAGATTTGGCTGCTTTGTACTATATATAAATGGAGATCACAACACCTTTAGCAAAACATAATCCCATAACATTCATTTTAAATATTGAAATCATGACAAATGAATGGTCATAGTTCTCCAACATAGTCCTTGATAGAGAACCAAAAACAATATAATGTTTTAAAGAACCCTCAATAGTTGAAACTAATCTTAACTAAAGTTTAAGTGCAAAGCAACTCATATGTAGGATACAAAGCACCTCCCAAGGGCTCTGCCTACATTCTCTTGCTCTGCTACCATTTGTTGGATGGATGATTCCTCAATGATGTGGTGTAATCCCAAAGTCATTTGAAAGTTATCATAGACCTTGATTTGGACATGTGTACCTTATAAGCATGGCTTAGCATTTAAGCCCTAAATCTCCATAGCTCAAAACATATGATCTTAAAAAAGTAAATCAAAATATCTAAAACATCTTATGGTGCAATGGTTATGACTCATGCCACTAGGGAGCATGATTATTGACCTCAATTTGACATAAGCCTTCATGCCCTCCTGCAAGTGAAGTGTTGTTAAGTAAATATCAACAATTTTTCTCTAAAATTTGAACACCCAAAATTGATATGATCGAGGCAGTCAATTAAACTAGGGGACAAAATTAAAGTAATCAAACAAAAAAGGATGGCTTAACAATGATACTGAGAGTCACAAAAATGAATATCATACAAAAAAAAATGCATGTCTATCAATCCTTATTAAGATGTTCTAAGGTATCAGAAACATCATAAATCTGAAAAAGATACCAAAATGAGTGGATAAACCTGCTGTTGGATTGTTTCTTTCACCTATTTCTTGCTTTCCTTACCCTAAAAATTGTCATCGTGCTATTACTACTATACATATTAAAAAAAATTGAGTCCTCATTCAACTAGATTCACCCCCCTAGATTAACAGTGTGGTGTATGCTACTGATGAATCATGCTTTACTATAAGTTTGAAAGATAGTTTACTTAATGAAGTTGATTGCATTGCATTATTTCATTTTCTAGCAGTTAAACCCTTTATAAATCCATAACGCAGATAACGTAAGTCCTAAAAATTGTAATTATTTGACATTTATGTTGATTATCTCATGTCTAAACCCTAAGCTATTGGTCTAGGTATAGTAGTCATTCTTTCATTCAAATTGCACTAGTTCTTAAACAACTCGATTACACAATTCATAGAAATTGAAACAATTTGGTGAAATTATCTAAGTAGAAAATACTTATAATTTAATAAATCAAAGCTAATAAAGTGGAGGTGGGTTGAAAAGGATTGATTTATTACCAAGCTTGGCCATGAGATTAAAACAATTTGAAACTTGTGGAGTATAAGGTCTTATACACCAAATAGTAAGCTGGCTAGTAGGTTGTGAATCTAAATATCACTTAAAGCACTGGAGCTTGGCTCAACCCTAAATATTTCCTTAAGTGTCATATCTAATCATCACTAAAGATTAGCAATGATCCATTGAGTAAAAACAAAAGTTATCGTTCTTAAAAAGCCCCATGACACAATTTACAAAATTGACAAGAATCAGTGAAATTTATCTTGGCATAAAATATTTGTCAAAATGATGAACCAAGTTGTTAGCATTTCAATTCGCACCTCTGGGAATGTGTATTAGAAACAGACAACTATGCACACTTAGATTGCTCTTCAAATTAGGAGGGGAAGCTCCCTCTTTTGTTGATTATGTGTAAAAAGAAATACTAAACTAATTTATGATCTTTTTATCTCACCTGAGAGCACAAGGTTATAAGATTCTTTTTGTTGTAGCTAAGGTTTTCTCTGGTTTCGTAACTTCAACTATAACTAGGCCTAAACTAATGACGCTTCTAACTTCTGAAGTAAATTTAGAGCAAGAGATGCTAGAAGTAAATAGGGAATGGTTGATAAACACAAAGCTTAAACAAACTTATCTCCATAACACATCTAAAGAGTCATTGTACTTTTAGATGAATGTTGAAATAAAGATTATGAAAGAAAAACATGAAACAATAACATTGAAAGACTTTGAGAACATGGATCAAAGCAAGGTAGGCCTAAGATTTATTTCCTCAAATTCCAACAATAATCACACATCTAGGACAATAGATTGTAGCTAAAATAGGCATACAAGTTACGATAAAAGAAAATTACACTTGAGAAAGTTGAACATATACTGAATAACAAAGTAGCAGGCCAAAATAAGCTTAGTATTATGTTATCACAAGCACGGTTCAGAAAATAATGAGCAAGGCTTCTCTTATTTATACACAAACACAAGAGTAGGAACCCTGAAATCTCCTTGTGTTAACAACCAGTCTTGCCAACATGCAAGATTTATTCCTATGTCTAAACAAAGATAACTAATATTTGAATGGAATGACTAGCATCAGTTAATTGATCTAAAACTAAAGAAAACTCCAACTGAACAATAGATGTCACCAAAGATGGGCATGCATGAAAAAGATGACAATCATTTAACTTGGAAAATGCATCAAGTTAACTGTTGATCTAAAATTCTGTCATTGTAGAATAGGGCATGCCTCAATTGTTAGTTCACTCATTGGCAACTTGAGCAATCAAGTCTTCCAAAAAGTCGTTAACTGCCTCTGCATTAGGAACACTGATACTCTTTAGAAGGATGTGTTATCTCTGCAACATCTCTTTTCCATCCACGATCTGATTTTGAAACTCTCTTCTCTTTTTAGCTCCATCAAATCTTGCTGACATTGCTACAACTTGACTCAACTTGCAGTCAATAGGGTCACCGTTGAAACTACTACAGATAAGATCCTAAAACTCCATTTGTACTTTGTTGAGATCAATGTAATCACCATGTTCATGTTGATATTGGCAAGGAATTTGTGACACAAATGTTCTTACGAACCTGAGAGTACTTGCCAACTTTTGTCTATATTTAGCCATTTCAATAGATATTGCTTCATAAGTTTATACTTTGAAGAGGTCTTGCTCTCTCCAAGTAAAAAGATTCTTGTTTTCTTTTGTAGTGACTGAATCGTATGCATTTCTTAAGTCGGAAATGGTGATCTCATCTCTGGGCTTCCTTTATGCTATGTTCTGCTTTGACTCCTGAATTCTTGAGCGAAGATCGTGGGCATTGTACCTCAATTGGTACATCTCTACAAGTATGAATATGCCCCTAGTGATGAATTCTTCCACCCAATCTCCCAAATGTTTCCCATAAATAAACAATTGACTAAGCTGATTTTGATCGGAAGATGACTCCAATATCTGTGGGAGCAAAGCAGTGACATGTAAAGTACTGTGAAGTAATTTGGAGATGTACTGTTGGAGTTGTCGATTTTCAGCCTTAAGGGCTGCCTTGTCTTCTGCATCTTTGAGCACTCTCTCCTTCAAGTTAACTACTGCAACGTCAAAGAGATTTACATCAGCTTGTCGAGTGCTCTTACCAAGGTTGGCTTTGACCAATGTGAAGTCATCAACCTCAACTTCGTTAGCGTTCTTGTCTTCTGACATTTCAGAAATCTCAATGAAAATCTCATTGTCAACATTCTTGTCCACGTGAACTTGCTTCTTGAGTGTCTTGTCTGATGTGTCTTGGTAGACATGATCAAACTCTGCAAAGTCCAATTGGTAAGACATATTTATCCTCTTCTTGCCCAGGAGGTTCTCAAGCCAAGACAAAGAGTCTCGACTAACTTCACTAGGAATGATTGGTTCTAGTCTCATCAACTCTTGATGAATGAGTTGGTGTTAAGATGTCACAAATTGGTGAATCAGACTCCAAATCAGTGTGTATTGGAGGAGATTGCAGTGGTGATGAAAGGATAGGAGGCTCTGCTTCAACTTCTGGTATTGATTCAACTATATCTTTGGTTGCATCCACTTGTTGTTCTTGCTGATTCCTAATAGGAGATTACATCTTTTCCTTCAAATTCATCGACATCCTGCAGTTCTTTGTACCCTCTGGAGGATTGCTCATTGCTTTCACTCTAGGTTTCTATTTGGAAGTGGAAGGTAGTGTGGTGGGAACCAAAGGCGACTCTATAACTAGATTGACTACCTTCTGCAATCTCTTACTACTCAAGAATAGTTTTCTATTATTTACAACTCAACTTGTCCTTTCCTCAATGGTGGTGCTCTCTTTGGCATACCAATCAATTGGTCGAAGTGACTACTAATCAACCTGATCTCTGACATATGTGGGAAGTAAGAATTCTCCATCATCATCTGATAATCCCTCCACATCTTTTGATAAGAAATCAACAATCTAAGGAAGAGTGAATCTACTATAATTACGCTTGCACGCTTCAAACTCATCTTCACAATTAACCCAAAAATATTCTATTGTAGGTTTATGTGAAGAATTTTGACCAAGACGAGCTGCCAAGAGACCCCAAGGGTCATATGAATGCCTTCCTACGAGAAACTTGAGATTAAGCTTTGTCATTTCATTGCTCATCAATTTAGCTTCTGTTGCTGACTTGCATCTATATATACTCATCTCAAAAGGGAAACTGGCAACAGACTTGCATTTGTTACACAAAAAAGTGTGGACTTCATGCAATTTCCTTAGAAACTCCATGAATACTACCTTTTTTGATGGATATCGAGGTAGCAAGGTTGGATCACCTGAGAAGCCATGTACGCGTATGTAGGAGAATGTGGGGAATCGGATAAATCAATCAACCCAATCCACCATTGCCAATCTGGCATCTGCTGAAAACCGTATATGCAACTCGTCAAAATCCTGCACTGTATGCATCAAGAAAAGATCATTCACTCGCTTTAAATGCCGCTCTATGAGAGATCTAATTGTGAGTGATCCTCAAACACCTGCTGTATGCCCAGAGTTCTAACGACATTCATACCTCTAAACTTGCCTTGAAAGGCTATTAGATATACAAGGTATGAAATCATATGGAATTCATGGGCCTTGAAGAATCATGTCATCAGGCTGTGAAGAGTGTCACTGATCAAAGCTGACTAGTCGTAGTGTTCTCTATTGTTGAAAATATGAGATATGATGTAGAAAATCCATGGTTGAAACTTATGCGCCTTTGCTTGACATGTGACATGGTTGAGCAGAGCAATTAGGATTGCAAATTCATCTCTGAACTCTCCATGTCCAACGTTTCTCAGAAAATTGTTTCGTTTTTCTTTCAGCCACCTTTGTGCCATCCTTTTCTAGCACTAATCCTTTTGTGTATTCCACTCCTTTTCACATTTTTTATTTGATAAAATTAGGTTATCTAGACATGGTGGAATGGAAAAACATCTTTCAATATCTCCTAACTTGAGGCTGTAAATTATTCACCTATCTACTAATTGGATTTCTTGTGAAGTGGGATTGTAATGCTTGACACAAGCAATTACAAACTCGATGTTCTATGCTGAGATGGGAAAAGAAGTTGCTGCCAGTAACCTGGATTGTTCAAGATTTTGGATTGTAATGCAGTCTATGCCTATCAAAGTGTTCAAATGAACTGTTGGATGTACTTGATGTAAGTTGGTGTCAAGTGTCTTCAAGAAGTCATGAAGCAAGACCGATTTGGTCTTGAATTCGATTGGAGAGAACTGCATATCTGAAAACTTGAAGAATGACTGTGAACATGACTATGTTTGAAAAACTTCTGCAGAAAGGCTAAAAATAGCTTCACTGAGAGGCAGATTTTCTAGAAAAATCTGAGATGTCGGTTTTGTTGAGAATGTTGTTCTCAATAGACCCAAATCGTCCATTTTTTGAAAAACTAACTTTTTCACGAACATGCAAGAAACCCTCATAGGTAGAAGCTGCAAAGCAATTTTTTCTCAAAAAATTGTGAGATATGGGTTTTGTTTAGAATGTCGTTCTCAAAAGACCCAGATCAGTCATTGTTCAAAAAATTGACTTTTTCACAAACATGCAAGAAACCCTCAGAGGTAGAAGCTACGAAGCAATTTTTTCCCAAAAAAATGTGAGATATGGGTTTTGTAGGTGCTTGTGTGTTGAAGAGGCCCAGATCAATTGTTTTTTGGAAAAAATGAGTTTTTTTGAAAACGATAAAAACTCTAGAGAAATGGAAGGCGCAAAAACTATTTTTTTTTTGGAAAAATTTGGGACATGGGTTTTGTAGCCAATATTGTACTAAATAGACCTAGATTGCCAGTTTCATGAAAAAATGTTTTTTTCAAGAATCCCTAAAAATTAGGGTTGAAAGCTTACATAAAAAATTGCCAATCTTTAAGCGAAATGTAGAATAGAAAGACCCATATTGATGAAGTTTGGAGACGATGAACTTCTACCTCTGAAAAATGATACCTTGGCTAACTGGGTTATGGAAAAGTGTTCTTTTGTGCAACCTGCATTTGAAACTATGAAGAAATCTCAAAACGCCCTTTGTTTGATCCTTCAAAAGCTATTGACAAGAAAATTTTGTGTTCGCCTCTTGAAGTCAACCTACAAAATAATGAAGTATGGATGCCCAAATGCTTCTTAAATAAAGTTTAGAGGTGAAAGAAGCAGTTAACTCGCGAAAACCTTAATTTTAGGAGTCAACCCGTGAAAATATTTATCAAAACGAAGAATCCCTAAAAAATAAAGTAGCCTGAGGAAGAGAAAGTCTTCAAAAATCTGTAACTCAAGTTGACTTGGGCATGTACTTGAGATAGGGCGTCTTAAGTTTTTTTGAAATTTTTGACATTTGCTAGTTTCCAGTGACTAATACCTAATGTTTGAGCATTGTTTCCCGCTAATTCGTGAGCAATTGAGATTGAAAGTGAATTGATCTGGAAAGCCTGATCAATTATGAGGAGATTGATACCTCACACCAGTCTCTTACCCCACATTTGACTGCTTTTTATCTTGGGTGCCCTTGGCTGATTGGGGCGCTTTGCATCAACAAAGTTAGAGAATATTTTTAAGATTTTCATCTTTTCCTTTGACAAAATGCCTTTGTTTGAACCTGAATCCTGGATGTTTGATAGATCCTGGGGATTGGCTGATAGAATCATTGAAGAGTGAGAAAAAATGAGAAGGATCTCCTGGAGGCAGCAAACCCTAAAAAGTGGTTTTGATGGCTTGAAATCCTTGGTGCCCCTGGCTAGCAGGGGCGATTTTGTGCTCTAGAATTAAACCACTTTTTAATGCTTTTCAACTTCCCCAATTTGTCCCATGCTTTGATATGCAATTGTCGGTGATTGATGAATCCCATGGTTAGGCTGAGATATTCAATGGAAAGCTTGAAGAATTCTGGAAATAATGACCACTTTTACAAAACATAACAACTATTTCAGAGGGCTCAAATTCCTAGGCACCCCTAGTTGACTGGGGTACCCATGTGTGTAGAAAATATAATTTTCACTTTGTCCTGTTGACGAAACACCTTAATGTGGTCATTTGATAGCTCCAATGAACATGTTGATGAACTCATCACGAATCTTGATCAAATTTGAGGACTTCTTTGAAGTCATAAAACCAAAAAATTGCATTTGATGCTTCAAAATTCTAGGCGCCCGTGCAAGCCAGTGGCGCTTTTCTACCCTAGACATAGTTTGAGTTTCTTGACTTTCTTTTCCTTTCAACATTTTCTACTTGATCTTCATTTCTGGGCGTTTGACAGATCTCGTGAACTAGATACTAGACTCGTTGGAAAGCCTGCAGAATTCTGAAGAGGACCCCCAAAACTGCAAATCCTAACAACTGTATTTGTCCCCTTGAATTCATGGGTGCCGTTGGCTTGCAGGGGTGCTTTTGTACTCCAGAGTTAGTCATTTTCAATGGTTTTCACTCTTCTTGAGCTTCACATTCATGTGTTTGTCGACTACATCGATCACCATTGTTGTTGATGTGATCACATTCACCGTTGTATGTGAATGACAAACAAAAACTGAAAATATTCTAAGGCATTGAAGCCTAGGCGCCTTCCTTGAGGTAAGGCATCCATCTCCAATGTTAGAATGATTTTTGCAATTTTCAACTTTTGAAAACCCCCTCCTCCGTTCACCATTTTTCGAGCATCTTTAGCCATAGATTGTTTTGTGCAGTGTTTGAGACTTAGATTTTGACACCTAGTATCTGGCCATCCTCCATTGATGACCTCAAAGATATTAACTTTTCTTCCAAAAAAGTGAAATAGACCCACCAGAGAAAAACTGGAGTTTTGACGATTCTAACTAGACCAATGTGATCGTGACGAAGAATCAACCAATCAAAATCAATTTTAGCCATTTCTACAAAGATCTTATTTTTAGGGTTTTTCTAAAAATAGGGACCTGAAACCCTAATTTCACAATTTTCCAAAATTTTACGAGTGTCCATTTGACAATAAACCCATGAAAACCCCATGATCTGTTTGTTGTTTAGAAATTTCTAAAAATAGAAAATTGCTATTTTTAGACGTTTTGACCTTTTTTGACTTTTAACAACAATTTTACAAGATTGTGACCATTTTTACCAAAATACCTTAATGAAGAAATTTTTTAATTTTGGGTACAACATTTGGCTGTATTTGGGGAACATGTCGGATACTTACTGCATAGAAGAACTGGGAATCTCTGAATATTTAAGCATAGACCGGTGTCATCAATTGGGCATCAGAGTAAGGATAATTTCCTAATCACCTGTCAATTGGAACTTTCCCTAAAATTACCTAAAACAAGACTACCTAATCACCTAAAAACATGACAAAACTTTACGAAATGGGGAAAAACATTACGACATAATGTAAACATTACGAAAAGGGGAAACACACTACGAAAAACAAAAGAAAATTATTTACAGAAATTTACTCCACCCCAAAGGGATGAATGCTTAAGATATTCCCCAATGTATGGCAGCAGGAAGAGCCTTCTATCCAAGTGCGAGAGAATGTAAGAATTCTCCCTTGCAAACTCGTGGATCTTGAACCGCCCTAGCCACAAGGAATCAAATTTTTTGTGCATT
Source organism: Sequoia sempervirens (assembly GCA_007258455.2). Classification (NCBI taxonomy): domain Eukaryota; kingdom Viridiplantae; phylum Streptophyta; class Pinopsida; order Cupressales; family Cupressaceae; genus Sequoia; species Sequoia sempervirens. Next base: position 400,015 of record VDFB02156873.1, read on the forward strand.
CCCTTGGGCTCATGTCTTTTGTGCCATAACAGGACTTCATCTCAAATCTCAAAGTCTCGTTGATGAGCTTTCTTGTTGAAAATATTCTTCACTCGCTCTTGATGCTAAGTGATTCTATCAACTACTTCCACCCTTTCTTCCTATAGTTCATCAAGTATAGGACACACTTCTCGATTGGATCTTTGAATTCACCATCTTCCACCGCGGATGCTAGCTGCAAAGCGGACAACTCTAGTGTAATGGGTAACATAGTCTCCATTCCATACATGATGATAAAAGGTGAAGTACTAATGGCTCTCTTGGGAGTGATTATGTCAGCCCAAAGAGCGTCATAAAGTTTCTTGTGCCAAGTTCATTGATTGGAATCAACCAGCTTGTGTATAATTGTGACAATGTTTTTGTTTGATGATTTAACTTATCCATTACCCTAAGGGTAATAATTTGATGAATGAGACAAGGTGATGTCGTGATCGAAAAAAATTTCTACTAGCTCCTCGTATGAGAAACTTGTGTTGTTAGTCACAATTTCTTGTAGTACCTTGAAGCATCAAATGATACTCCTTCAAAAAGTTGCACATGACTTCTGAGGTAGCCTGTTTGGTAGGAATGGCTTCAACCCACTTTGTGAAATAATCTGTAACTGTAAGGGAGAAAGCATGCCCCTTACTGGAACGTGGATTGATTGGACCTACAAAGTCTAAACCCCATTGTTGAAATGGAGCATCAATGACTACTGGCCTGAGTGGAATGGCTGCAATTTAAGTTTGCCAACAAACTATTGACACATCTGACATCTGTGCACCCAATCATATGTGTTGCAAAACATAGTTGGCCAAAAAAACTGTGCTCGCTGGATTTTGAATGTAGTAACCCTTGATGAAAAGTGGCCACCGCATGCTTCACTGTGAAATGTTTCCAAGAAACACTGTTGTTGGTCCTTGTTGATGCACAACAAAAATGTTCCATCAAGCCCACACTTGTATAGAACATTATTCATAAGCACATAATTTTGCGCTTTCAATTTCAATGTTTTCTTATGTTGTTTGTCCATGTGGGTTGGACATTCTTCATAAGTTAAATAGTACCATATTTTAGTGTACCATTCATTAGTAGAATCAACAAGTAGGACCATGGGAAGGTCCTCTTTAATCTTAGTTTTGAGTTCACCATCGACAGCCTCGTGCTTTAGTCACCATCTTTTGCTATTAGCTGACATAGACATCTCCTCAAACAAGTTTGGTCAGCTTGATCTGTAAGTCATATTCCTAAACTTTTGCGATCCAGTTAGCTCTTTTTGTGCTCATATCCTGTTGAGTTAAGACACTTTTGACTGTTGGATCTGTGACATATACTGTCGTATGGGAGTTTAAGATGTAAAAACTAAAATTTTTAACAGCCCTAACAACCACATATGCATTCTTTTCAATTTGAGAATACTGAGACTCACTGTCTTTGAAACGACTGCTCATGAAAGCAATTGGAGACTCTGTTTCTTCATTCAATTTTTGTGTCAGTATGGCAGACAGAGTGTGTTTCAACACAACAATAAAGGATGATTTTTTTATCAAAATCAGGTTGGACCAGCACTGGTGCTTGACTAATGGCTTCTTTTATTTTGACGAAGGCCTTCTTACTTTCTTCTATCCACTTGAAAGCGAACATTTTATTTATCATAGCTGATATATATTTGGTTAGCTCTGAGAATTTTGGGACAAACCTTCGTATGAAATTGACTTCACTGAAGGAGTGTACCCCAGTTTTGCTTGTTGGAAGAGACAGGTTTTTGATAGAATCAACCCGGTCAATTTGAGTTCCTTCCTTGGAGACGATGTGACTCAACAATTTTCCTTTCGTCACCGCAAAGATGGAATTCTTGGGGTTTAATGAAATCTTGTGATACCTACATCTTTTGAAGACTTTTATTAAGTGTGCAAAATGGTCTTCCCACTTCTTTGAGAAAGTGGTGAGGTAGTCAAGGTAGATGACGATTAACTTATTCTTCAAATCCGCAAATTCCAAATCCATGGCTCTTTGAAATGTGGCACTAGTGTTGATAGGGCCAAAGTGCATCGTTTTATAGGAAAATGTAGCCCACAAGGTAGTAAATGCCATCTTGATCTGATCATTTTCAGCTATTGCAATTTGATTGTATCCAAAAAAACCGTCAAGTAATGACAACATCTCCGAACTAGTGACTGTTTGCAATGTATGCTCCATGATTGGAAAAGGATAATTATCCTTGAGGGATGACTGGTTTAGGTTCCTGAAATCAACGCAGATTCAGATTTCTCCATTCTTCTTATGCACATGAACTATGTTTGATACCTAGGTGGAATGATGAATTGGAAAAATTATCTTAGCATCCACCATCTTTTGAATCTCCACATAGATTGTATCTTGAATGCGCGGATTGTAGTGTCTTTATTTCTATCTGAAAGGCTTAGCATTAAGTTTTAGTGGAATTGTATGAGACAATTCTCTAGGCATGAAGACCTTCAAATCCTCATATGACCAGGAAAAAATATCTTGATATTGTTTGAACAAAGAGATGAATCTTTCACTTTCTTCTGTAGTACAACACTTGCCCAAATTAACAAGCCAAGGCTTGTCTTCGATACCAATGTTTACTTGACAATATTCAGTAGAGGTCTTATTAGCTGATTTTCTTTGATCTTGTATGTGCTTGCCATGTCTGTCAAATATATTCTCTAAGGATACTAGACCCTTGGGAATTTTATTGCCTTTCAATTATATCATACTTGATTCCATTGCTTCAGAATTTTTGTTATTGATTCTCGAAAGGGAGAATCACTTCGTTCAAAGAATAGTTATTTAAAATTTTCCTCCATGCCAAGAAATTCTTCGATATGATCATCATCATTGAAGACTTGCCAGTTATCACAATTGTCAGGGACAACTGGCCTATATATAAGTTGAATAGCAAATGCATTTTGATGAAAATCAGAATGTGGGATGAAAAGAGTTGCTAATACCACAAGGGCATCTTCTCTTCTATTGTCTATACGTGGGATGAATGTGATGTCAAATGCTTCAAACCAATCAACTACATTCCACACCCTTTGTTTATAATGCTGAAGGTGATCTTTTCTCACTTGAAATCGATCTCTGATCTATTTCATGATCAAATTTGCATTTCCTTCAACTCTGAGTAGTTTAATACCCATATCTCTTGCATTCTTGAGACCTAGTATAAGTGCTTCGTATTCCATTGTGTTGTTTGTGCATTCAAATTGCAAGCGGTATGCAAATGGATATAAATGACCTTTGGGAGAGATTATGACCACTCCTGCTCTTGAGCCTGTTGTTGTGCAACTTCCATCAAATCTCATGGTCCACATCTTTGGATCTTCTATGGATATGTCTTTAGAACATACAATGTTTTGTCTTTCTTCAGTTACTTTTGACAACATTACATAAGTACAAGGATCTGTTTCTTGATATAGAACTTGTGCTTGGGGGTCTTGGGTTTTTACCACCGTGAATTGGGATTTAGCCTTCGGTTCCAACTTGCAACTTCCTTTCTTCAATGGAATTTTCATGAATGACCAATCAAGCTGAATTTCTCCTCCAAGGTCTTTGCAGAAGCTTCTACTTAGCAAAATCTCGTAGCTAGTTGGAATGTCATCTACTAGAATGGTCATCATTATTTTCTTCTTAGGACAAGATGCCAACCTTACTTGAGCGTCTTTCAATTGACCGACCAACGACATTGACTTAAACTCAAGTGAATAACACTTTTCATGAGTCTTAGTGCACGAAAATCCCAACGCGTTCATTAATTGTAGAGGCATGACATTATTTGACACTCCTGAGTCTATTATGCAATTACTCAATTTAAATCATCCTATATATAAATATGTATAAAAGGGTTTCGACTTTTCTTTCACTGGCATAGATGAGTCAAGCGATGTGGGTTGAATGCCAACTTGCTTCTTTACAACCTTGAGAATTCGATCCAACTGTTCTGGATGATCCTGAAGATACTCTAGTTGAGAGATTTGTACCTTTGTCTTCATCATGGAATCCACAATATCAAAATTTACTGAAGTTGGGTCTTGAACAATTGCCATCAATGTTGTCCGTCTATGGTAAGACAATGTTCAAACTTAGTGTAGGTACAAAACTTGAACTTGGTGCAGTTTCAGTGTATCCCATGATTTGATTCATTCTCAAATTCTTAGGACATGTAGAACCAATGTGTGTGTTAGTCTCATGGAAAGAGCAAAACACCATAGAATTTTTGGCCTCAATTGGTTGTCTTGGTGGAGGTGCTGGAAATCACGGCTTGTAATTGTTGAAAGGTTGAAAATTGTAAGTGGTCTGATAGCATCAGTCTTCATCTTCCCGGATGTGACCATGTTATCCTCAATCTTGATAGCTCTTTCTTGTGTAGTCGGTAATTATGTTTCATAACCTGATCTTAAGAAAAAGGCTATTTTTGATGGAAGAGCATTTATGAAACTACTCAACATGATCTCCGGTGATGGATTGAGTGTGTGGGAAAGACATGTGACTAGGCAGTTAAACCTTGCCACAAACTCCCTCATAGGTTCATTTAGCTCTATCTTTTAATTCACGAGTTGAGCAAATAACTGATGACTATATTCAACAGGTTTGAATCTATCCAAGAACTTCTTGCTCATGGTTGCCCAATTTGTTATAATTCCTGGTTCAAGATGATGAAACTGGTTAGTAGAATTTTCCTCAAGAGTCTCTACAAAGAGATGTATGACAATATCTCCATGTGGTACATGAAAAATGGTGCAAGCCGATGCGAATGCAAAGATATGCTCATCAGGGTGTTGAGCTTTGTCGTCGTGAAATCGAGGAAAATGTTTCCTTGAACCTTTCGGCAACTCATGGTGTCCTTGTAAAGCCAATGGTCCAATATTGTTACCCCAAGGTAATGGGGTTGGACGTCTGTGATTTTCGTTACGGTTGTTGTCATCATTGTTGTTGTTGTCGCCCATTGCGTCTGGTTGGATCATAGGTTCTTCTTGAATGTCAATATTTTTGGCAACACCTCTCCTTGTATAAAATTGGTAAGCCAGGATTAACTATTGCCACGTAGGAGGTGGTAATACTGGTCTTCCGCCTGCAAAATTAACTTTTTTTTCTTCTTTGTCTAGAGTAGTAGCCACATTTATCCACTAAGCAGGATCTTCTCTCTTCTCAAATATGAAACTCCTTTGGCTACTGAAAATGTCTATTTTCTTGCCTTTAATTAGTTGTTGGGTGAAAATTATGTAATCAACTTTCGACAGATTACACAACTTGGACTTCAACCACAACTATGTGAGATGTGAATCTCTCCTCTCGGAAAGGGGAGGCGCCCTTCTTACTGCTAAGAGAAACAATAGTAAATCACATAAGTAATTACAAAATGTACACAAAATTCACGGAGTGGGGGGGGTGTGTTACATTCATCCTTCTCTCTTTTTTCAGATAAGATGTTTTCAATGCTTCACGTGTTGGAAGTTCCGACTTCTTGATAACTTGAAACGAACAACTAGCAGTAATGCCAATATCTCTATCTCATGAAAGCGAAGCGTAGAGATACCAGAAGTAATTAACAACAAACAAAAGAAAATAAAAAGGGAAAGCTCACGAAGGCACAAAGTCATTCCGTAGCTTTATCAATGTTGGATCTGCATAAATGTACCATTTGCTACGTTAGAAGCACAAAGTCTTCTTAGATGCAACGATTCTTCAAACAGCATGAACGATTACAAGCGCAAAGTCTTGTAGATCATCCAACAAAAGTGTTGATAGCACGAACGATTACAAGCACAAAGTCTTGTAGATCCTTCGACAAAGTATCCAATAGTATGAATAATTACAAGCACAAAGTCTTGTAGATTATTCAACAAGAACATGCAAGAGCATGAATGATTATAAGCACAAAGTCTTATAGATCATTCAACCAATGATAAAAGAAATACAATGCAATCTAAATAACGAATGTAACACAAAGTTTACATCAACTACTTAGAGTCTTTCAGATTCCTCGAACTAATCACTACCAAATCAAATCAACTTACAAAAGTATCGAATCCAACGCAAAGTTTGGCTTGCAATCCTTTTCTTTATTGATTGAATCTCATTCACAAAGCATGAACGCAAAGTTTCACAAATTTGCTTACAAAAGGGCAGCACTTCGTTGCAAAAGGCTAAAAGATAATTTACAATGAAAATCCCTCACATTATATAGAAAGAGGGATGAGTAAAAGAAGGAAAGAGATTGAGAAAATCAGGGAAAGTTAGGTGAGCGATTTTAGGAGATCTCACCTAATTTTGACCAAAGTCAAAGTGTAATTTGTTTTCAAAATATTACATCTTTGGACTTGGTGTAATTACAATTTACAAAATGACATTCGAAAATGTCGAGAAATATTTACAAGATGCATAATGGGATGCACCGGAAATGTCTAACACTGGAGAACAGGAAGCTTCTTCATGTTTCTTTGCTTGGGCGCGGAGTCTTCATACTTCTTCCTGGTCTCCTGCATGAACTTTTTATTTGGAAGAACCAAGATCAAAGGACATCACCTTCGGGATCACTTGACGAGATCTGGAGAGAAACTGCAAGGATGGTGAATACACAGGCATTAGCAGAAAAAGCAGCATTGGGAAGCGTGAAGTGAGAAACGATGTTGAGCAAGCATGAAATGAGCAACTAGGCACGGAAAACAATGCGGAAGCGAAGAAACGGGGTTCAGAATGGAAATAGAGTGAGTTTGAAGAGACTAAGATAAAAACTGCCAAAAGTGTAAAGGTGCTAAAATTCAGCACCATTGCACAAAAAATGACTAAGTCTGGAAGAAAAGTGCAAAGGTGCTAAAATTCAGCTCCATTGCACAAAAATGACTAAGTCTGGAAGAAAAGTGCAAAGGTGCTAAAATTCAACTCCATTGCACAAAAATGACTAAGTCTGGAAAAAGACTGTGAAAAGTGTAAGGGCGCCAAAATTCAGCGCCCTTACATTTTTGGAGATTTCAATCTTTTATGCAGGGGCGCTAAAAAATGGTGCTCCTGCATTTCTCAGAGTTAGTATTTATTTCAACATGTTCAACATGTCAGGGCGCTAAATTTTAGCGCTTCTGCATCTGAAACATGATTTTGGAAAACGGATGTAATGGTGAATGAAAACGACGCTTGGGGTTTGCAAAGTGTTTGTCTGCATAGAGTTGCAATCGAAAATGGAGAATAAAGAGAAAGCAAGGGTAACAACTTACAAAGATGAAGCGCGAAAAATGCTGGAGAGGGATGTCGAAAAACTCAAAAAATGTATTTGCAGTTTGAAGAAAACTCGCCCAGCAAGAAGAAAAGAAGAACAAAGACCATAAACAATGAAAATGACGAAATAAAACACTTTTAAGTGAAAAAGAAAATCGAAAACCTAACTCAAGTCGAGCAATAAATTTAGGCATGAAAAGTGGCATGATTGACGAAAAATGCGAAAAAGATGAAGAAACGCGCCAGGGCCAGAAAAAAGTTTAAGTTTCAGGAAAAAGTGCAATGGCGCTAAAATTTAGAGCTATTACATTTTCAGAAATTTCACCTTCATGCAGGGGTGCTAAATTTTAGCGCCCTTGCACTTTTCAGACTTAGCCAAATTTTGGCTTTCAGAGCAGGAGCGCACTTTTTCAGTGCCACTGCATTTTTCGCAATTCACTAAGTACGAACAGTGAGACTTCGTGAAGGAGGTCGTTTCGAAGGTCTTTGCGAGGCGAACATGGGGGAATGCTCGAATTGACTATTGGAGACTTCAGAATGCATTTTGAGGTGGCTTGAAAATCACTTCATTATGCGTACTTGAACTTCACGAATCCTAGGAAACAGACAAGTTTCGTAGGGGGTTATCTGTGGAACGAGCGCTGCTAGATTCCGTGATAACATTAGTATGAAATTAGGCTGAATAATAGCAGGAGTAAGACCTAGTTGTTGAATAGGAGCAGTAGGACACTAGATGGTCATTCCCGTGTCATAAAGCGTTAACTTTCTTGAAGTTTTATACGTCGTGCCCCACGGTGGGCGCCAAAAAACTATTGGCATTTCAATTTACACCCCTTGGAATGCGTATTGGAAATGGACATCTATGCATAGTTAGATTGCTCTTCAAATTAGGAGGGGAAGCTCCCTTTTTTGCTAACTATGTGTAAAAAGAAATACTAAATTAAGTTTTGGTCTTTTTATCTCAGCTGAGAGCACAAGGTTATAAAACTCTTTGCGTCGTAGCTAAGGTTTTCTCTAGTTTTGTAACTTCGACTACAACTAGGCCTAAACTAATGACGCTTCTAACTTCTCAAGTAAATTCAGAGCAAGAGATGTTAGAAGTAAATAGGGAATGGTTGAGAAACACAAAGATTAAACAAACTTATCTCCAAAACACATCTAAAAACTCATTTTACTTTTAGATGAATGCTGAAATAAAGATTATGAAAGCAAAACATGAAACAATAACACCGAAAGACTTTGAAAACATGGATCAAATCAAGGTAGGCATAAGATTTATTTCCTCAAATTCCAACAGTAATCACAGATCTGGGACAGTAGATTGTAGCTAAAATAGGCATACAACTTACGATCAAACCAAATTACACTTGACAAAGTTGAACATAGACTAAATAACAAAGTAGCAGGCCAAAATAAGCTCAGCGTTATGTTATCACAATCACAGTTCAAAAAATAATGAGCAAGGTTTCTCTTATTGATACACAAACACAAGAGTAGGGAACCCTAAAATCTCCTTGTGTTAATAATCATTCTTACCAACATGCAAGATTTATTCCTATATCTAAATAAAGATAACTAACAATTAGCTGGAATGACTAACATCGGTTAATTGATCTAAAACTAAAGAAAAATCTAACTGAACAATAGATGTCTCCAAAGATAGACATGCATGAAAAAGAGGAAAGCCAGTTAACTTGGAAAAGACATCAAGTTAATTGCTGATCTAAAATTCTATCCTTGGAGAACGTCGCATGCTTCAACTGTTAGTTCACTCATCGACAACTTGAAAAATCAAGTCCTCCGAAAAGTTTGTAACTGCCTCTATGTTAGGAACACTGATACTCTTTAGAACGATGTGTTGTCTCTGGATTATCTCTTCCCCATCCACGATCTGATTTTGAAACTCTCTTCTCTTTTCAGGTGCTTCAACAAATCTCACTGACATCACTGCAACTTGACTCAACTTGCAGTCAATAGGGTCATTGTTGAAACTACTATGGATAAGGTCCTGAAACTCATTTTGTACTTCACCAACATCAATGTAATCACTATCTTCACATTGATATTGGCAAGTAATTTGTCACAAAAAAATTCTTACGAACATGAGAGTACTTGCCACCTTCTTTCTATATTCAACCATTTCAGCAGATATTGCTTCGTAAGTTTTTACTTTGAAGAGGTGTTGTGCTCTCCAAGTAAAAATCTTCTACTTGTTTTCTTCTGTAGTGACTGAATCATGTCATTCTCAAGTCAGAAATGATGATCTCGTCTCTGGGCTTCCTTTCTGCTATGTTATGATTTAACTCCTTAATTCTTGAGTGAAGATCGTGGGCGTTGTACCTCAATTGGTACATCTCTGCAAGTATGAATCTGCCCCTGGTGACGAATTCTTCCCCCCAATCTCTCAGATGTTTCCCATAAATAACCAACTGAATCAACTGATTTTGATCTACAGATGATTCCAACATCTGTGGGAGCAAAGCAGTGACATGTGAAGTACTGTGAAGTAAGTTGGAGATGTACTACCAGAGTTGTTTATTTTCAGCCTTGAGGACTGCCTTGTCTTCTCCATTTTTGAGCACTCTCTCTTTCAAGTTAATTTCTACAACCTCAACGAGATTTACATCAGATTTTTGAGTGCTCCTAACAAGGTTGGATTTGACCGATGTGAAGTCATCAACCTCAACCTCGTTAGCGTTCTCGTCTTTCGGAATTGTAGCAATGTCAATGAAAATCTCATTGTCAGCATTCTTCTCCATGTGAACTTGCTTCTTGAGTTTCTTTTTTGATGTGTCTTGGTAGACATTATCGAACTCTACAAAGTCTAACTGGTAAGATGATTTTTTCCTCTTCTTGCCCAGGAGGTTCTCAAGCCAAGACAAAGATTCTCAACTAACTTCACTGGGAGGATTGGTTCTAGTCTCATCAACTCTTGATGAATGAGTTGGTCTTAAGATGTCACGAATTGGTGAATTAGACTCCAAATCAATGTGAATTGAAGGAGACTGTGGTGGTGATGGAAGAGTAAGAGACTTTGCTTCAACTTCTGGTACTGATTCAACTGTATCTTTGGCTACATCCACTTGTTCTTGCTGATTCCTAATAGGAGACTACATCTTTTCCTTCAAATTCATCAACATCCTACAGTTCTTTGTATCCTCTGGAGGATTTCTCATCACTTTCACTTTGGGTTTCCATCTGGAAGTGGAAAGTAGTGTGGAGGGAACCACTGGCGGCTTTGTAACTGGAGTGACTACCTTCTGCATCCTCTTGCTACTCAAGAATAGTTTGCTATTCTTTACAACCCGGTTTGTCCTTTCCTCAATGGAGATGCTCTCTTTGGCGTACCAATCAATTGGCCAAAGTGACTGCCAATCAACCTAATCTCTGGCATACGTGGGAAGTAAGAATTCTCCATCATCATCTGATAATCCCTCCACATCTTCTTATAAGAAATCAACAACCTAAGGAAGAGTGAATCTATTGTAATTACGCCTACACACTTTGAACTCATCTTCACAATTAACCCAAAAATCTTCCATTGTAGTTTTATGTGAAGAATTCTTACCAAGGTGAGTTGCCTAGAGACCCCAAGGGTCATATGAACACCTTTTTATGTGAAACTTGAGATTAAGCTTTGTGTCATTTCATTGCTCATCAACTTAGCATCTGCTGCTGATTTGCATCTGTATATACTCATGTCAAAAGGGTAATTGGCAACAAATTTGCATTTGTTACGTAAAAAATGTGGAATTCATGCAATCACCTTAAAAACTCCATGAATACTACCTTTTTTGATGGATATTGAGGTAGCATGGTTGGACCGCCTGAGAAGCCATATACGCGTATGTAGGAGAATGTGGGAAATTGGATAAACCAATCAACCCAATCCGCCATTGCCAATCTGACATCCGCTGAAAACTGTATGTGCAACTTGTTGTCAAGATATCACACTGTAAGCATCAGGAAAAGATCATTCACTCGCTTGAAATGTCGCTCTGACTATGAGAACTCTAATTACGAGTAATGTTCATACACCTGCGAAATGCCTAGAGTTCCAACGACATTCGTACCTCTAAACTTGCCTTGAAAGGCTATTAGATATACGAGGCATGAAATCATATGGAATTCATGAGCCTTGAAGAATCCTTTCATCTGGCTGTGAAGAGTGTCACTAATCAAAGTCGACTAGTCATAGTGTTCTCTATTGTTGACAATCTGAAATATGATGTAGAAAATCCACGGCTGAAACTTATGTGCCTTTGCTTGACCTGTGACATGGTTGAGTAGAGTAATTAGGACTACAAATTCATCTCTGAACTCTCCACGTCCAACATTCCTCAACAAATTGTTTCGTTTTTCTTTTAGCCACCTTTGTGCCATCCTTTTCTGGAATTGATCCTTTTGTGTATTCCATGCCTTTTCGCATTCTTCAGTTGATACAATGAGGTTATCTGGATATGGTGGAATGGAAAAACATCTTTCAATGTCTCCTGGCTTGATGCTGCAAATTATTCACCCATCTACTGATTGGATTTGTCGTGAAGTGGGATTGTAATGCTTAACACAAACAATTACAAACTCGATGTTTTGTGCCGAGATGAGAAAAAAAGTTGCTGCCAATAACCCGAATTGTTCAAGATTTTGGATTGTAATGTAGTCTACGCCTGTCAAAGTGTTCAAATGAACTATTGGATGTACTTGATGTAAGTCGGTGTCAAGTATCTTCAAGAAATCATGAAGCAAGACCAATTTGGTCTTGAATTCGACTAGAGAGAACTGCATATCTAAAAAATTGATGAATGACTGTGAACACGACTATGTTTGAAGAACTTTTGCACAAATGCTAAAAATAGCTTCACTGAGAGGCAAATTTTCTAAAAAAATATAAGATATGGGTTTTGTTGAGAATGTCATTCGTAATAGACATAGATTGTCCATTTTTCAAAAAAATGACTTTTTGACGAACATGCAAGAAACCCTCAGAGGTAGAAGTTGCGAAACAATTTTTTCTCGAAAAATTGTGAAATATGGGTTTTGTTGAGAATGTCGTTTTGAACAGACCTAGATCATTCATTTATCAAAAGATTGACATTTTCACGAACATGCAAGAAACTATCAGAGGTAGAAGCTGCGAAGCAATTTTTTGATGGAAAATTGTGAGATATGGGTTTTGTAGGCACTTGTGGTGAAAAGACCCATATCGATCATTTTTTTTTTTGAAAAATATAGAAACCCTAGAAAAATGGAAGCCACAGAAGCTATTCTTTTGGAAAAATCTGGGACATTGGTTTTGTAGCCAATCTTGTGTTGAATAGACCCAGATTGTTAGTTTCTTGAAAAAATGTTTTTTTCAAGAATCCCTAAAAATTAGGGTTGAAAGATTCCATAAAAAGTTGCCAATCTTCAAGAGAAATGTAGAATAGAAAGACCCAGATAGATGAATTTTGGAGAAGATGACCTTTTGCCTTTGAAAATTGATGCCCTGTCTAACTGGGTTATGGAAAAGTGTTCTTCTGTGCAACCTACATTTGAAACTATGAAGAAATATGAAAACACCCTCATTTGATCCTTCAAATGCTATTGAGAAGAAAATTATGTGTTCGCCTCTTGAAGTCAACCTGCAAAATAGTGAAGTATGGATGCCCAGATGCTTCTTCAATAAATTTTGGAGGTGAAAGAAGTAGTTAACTTGCGAAAACCAATTTTAGGAGTCAACTTGGGAAAATATTTGTCAACTCAAAGAATCCTCAAAAAATAGGTCAGCTTGAGGAAGATAAAGTATTCAAAAATCTGTAACTCAAGTTGACTTGGGCGCCTCCTTGAGATAAGGCGTCTAAGTTTGCAGTGTTAGAATTTTTTTTTTTTTTTTTTGAAATTTGCTAGTTTTCGGTCACTGGTACACCCTGTTTGAGCATTGTTCCCTGCCAATCCGTGAGCAATTGAGGTTGAAAGTGAATTGATCTGGCAAGCCTGATCAATTATGAGGAGATTGATACCTCACACTAGTCTCTTATCCTACATTTGATTGCTTTTTATCCTAGTTGCCCCTGGCTGACTGGGGTGCTTTGCATCACCAGAGTTAAGAGAATTATTTTAAGATTCACCTTTTCCTTTGACAAAATGCCTTTGTTTGATGCTAGATCCCAGACATCTGATAGATCCTAGGGATTGGCTGATAGACTTGTTGAAGAGCATGAGTGAAACTGAGAAGGATCTCCTGGAGGTAGGAAACCCTAAAAAGTGATTTTAATGGCTTGAAATCTTGGGCACCTCTGGCTAGTAGGGGTGCTTTTGGGCTCCAGACTAAAACTACTTTTTAATGATTTTCAACTTCTCCAATTTGTCTCCCATGCTTCGATATGCAATTACCAGTGATTGATTAATCCCATGGTTAGGTTGAGATATTCAATGGAAAGCCTGAAGAATTTTGAAAAGAATGATCACTTCTACAAAACCTAACAGCTGTTTCAGAGGGCTCAAATTCCTAGGTGCCCCTAGCTGATTGGGGTGCCCATGTGTGCAGAAGATATAATTTTCACTTTGTCCTCTTGACAAAACACTTCAATTTGATCAACAATTCTGGTCATTTGACAACCCCAATGAACTTGCTGACGGACTCATCGCAAAGCCTGATCAAATTTGAGGAGGACTTCTTGGAAGTCATGAAACCTGAAGCTTCAAAATTTTGGGCGCCCCTGGCTTACAGGGGTGCTTTTCTGCTCTAGACTTAGTCAATTTTGAGTTTCTTGACTTTCTTTGCCTTTCAACATTTTCCGCTTGATCTTTGTTTTTGGGCATTTGACAGATCTCGTGAACTAGATGCTCGACTCGTTGGAAAGCCTGCAGAATTTTGAAGAGGATCCCCAAAATTGCAAATCCTAACAACTGTATTTGACCCCTTGAATTCATGGGCACCCCTAGCTTGCAGGAGTGCTTTTGTACTCTAGAGTTAGTAATTTTCAATGATTTTCACTCTTCTCGAGCTTTGCATTCACGTGTTTTTTGATTGTGTCGATCACCACTACTACTGACATAACCGCATTCATTGTTGCACGTGCATGACAAACAAAAAACTGAAAGTATTTTAAGGCATTGAAGCCTAGGCACCTTCCTTGAGGTAAGGCATCCATCTCTAGTGTTAGAATGATTTTTGCAATTTTCAACTTTTCAAAACCCCCTCCTTCGTTCACCATTTTTCGAGCATCTTTTGCCACAAATTTTTCTGTGCAACATTTGACACTTATATTTTGACACCTAGTATCTGACCATCCTCCATTGATGATTTTGGTGGTCTTAACTTTTCTTCCGAAAAAGTGAAATATACCCATTAGAGAAAAACTAGCTTTTTGACGATTCTGACTCGATCAATGTGATCATGACGAAGAATCAACCAATCAAAATCAATTTTAGCCATTTATGCAAAGATCTTATTTTTAGGGTTTTTCTAAAAATAGGGGCCTAAAACCCTAATTTCACAATTTTTCAAAATTTTACAAGCATCCACTTGACAATAAACCCAGAACCACTTGACAATAAACCCAGAAAAACCCCATGATCCGTTTGTTGTTCATAAATTTCTAAAAATAGAAAATTGTTGTTTTTAGATATTTTGACTTTTTTTACTTTGGACGACAATTTTACAAGAATTTGACCTTTTTACCAAAATGAAGCAAAAATTTAATTGAATACACACAAGCTACCAAACTATGGTATGAAATAACGATATTATTAAAATTTAACACACGATGAAGTAAATCACGTGGAAAACCTGATCAATATGATATAAAGAACTATAATATTGTTCTCCTCCCGATAAACGCTAGCCTGAAAGCCGTTTATACATAATTCACAGTTAGCATTACACATAAAACCCTGCATGAAAGCCATTCCTATATAATTCATTAACAGAATACAAACCAATAGAATTCAACAGCTCAAAGATGCCATGTATTGTATTACTGATATTATTGTTTATAATTCCTTTTACGTGGTGTGTTGATGAGATTACCAGCAATTCGATAGTAATAACACATAGGAATGCGATTGTCCACTGCCACCACTTTCTGTGCGGTGTAAACTAAGTCTAGAGCGTAATTCATTTTCGATTTCAAAAGTCCTAAAAACTCCTGTAATTCTCGTCTTTCTGCTGCCCACTTACGGGGTTTTAAACCTTCAACGTCTTCTGTAAACAAATTACAGATAATTGAACTTGGGACCCAAGGAATTATGCCCCATTGGGATTTGTATCAATGGTTTAGAAATCTTGTATTTTAAAATTTCTTTAATTAAAAAACGTGATTTAAGCCGTCACTTAGATTACTATTGCTAGTATAGATACCTTCCTTACACCTATTTGAAAAAGGGGAGAGATACCAATTTGAGTTATTTTATTGTTCTTTAAAATTATTTTGATTATTATATATGTAATTATAAATTTTATGTGTTGTTAATTTAAAATTATTATGTTTATTATTAGTACTTGCTTGTGAGGCAATACTATTGCAATGAGTTTTGCTTTTTCTTAGTTAATTAGTTATTAATAAGTTGGCTTTCAACCAATCAAAAACAATAATTTTTTAAAAAATATAATAAAATTTAATTTTGTAAAGTTAGCTTGTAAAATATTTAACTTTATAAATTACAAAATCATTTTTTGTGAATATGATTGGCTAAAAAGTTTGGTGTGTTATTGACCCATTTTTATGAAAAGTGAAATAACCTATTATTTTTCCTATTTTTTAGAAAACTGGACTATTATTTTGCCTTTTATTTTTATATAAGATAATTGATTTTTATATAATATAATTAAGATAAGATTAATAATTATTAATTTTATATAAATACATGTATCTATCTTTTATTATACAGGCATGCATTATCTTACAATTTACATTATAATGATTAATATATTATTATAATTTTAATAAAAAATAACATTAATGTGATATTTTAAAATGATTATGTTAATACTATAATTAACAAAACTCACATTTTATTTTATTCACATTAATAAAACTTAATTTTTTTATTAAACTAAAATACTATAAAGGCCCAAGTACTAGCTACTACGTGGCACTTGCTAAATATTAATATTTGACATGCAAATGATTAAGAGATTTTTTTTAATAAACTTAAATCATTACATTTCACTTTTTGTTGTCATTGTAGAATGCCTCTCGATATTAGCTAGCACTTGTAGTGTTAGGAGGTGCAATGGATGTATCAATAAGTAGCATAATTTAGAGAATATTTTAGTCAATGTGAATTTTATCTTAAAGTTATTTCCTTTGAATTAGGATAATTGATAGAAAAATAGTGGAACTTGAATGTGTCTAAGATCAAGAGGATGTTTGGGTACCAAAAGTTGGAGTAGTTTGAAATCAAACCCATCATTGTAGAAATAGACATGTATATCTTGAAAATAGTATTTTTTGAGTGGGTTAGCAGGGAAAGAGATATGATTGTCTCTAATTCAATTGAGCAAGGAAATGAGTTCTATTTTTCTAAGCGAGCATTCAAGATGGTGGTAGATAAATGATTCATAAAGAGTTGAATGTTATGCATTTAACTCTTGTCAATGTACAATTATCCCACCTCTTCTTAATTGTAATGAACTTGCAAGAGAAATAAAAAGAGTGCACACATATATACATAAATTAATAAATAAATAAATAAAATAGCAACTAAAGGCTTTATATTATCACTATGTCATTTTGAGAAGACAACCACTCAACAAAACATACACTCCAATTACAAATATCCAAGATGCTTTGCACTTGGGAAGTTATTCCAATATAAAGAGTTTTACTAGAGACATTTACAATTATTCTATGCATGCAAGATAAATATTTTATTCTAACCAACTAGTGAGATAACTTACAAAGTATATGCATCCACACCTTTGTTTAATATTACCTATGTGCAAATTAAAAAATATATTCCCAAACTAATACTAGCTAATAACAAGTACATCTACCAAAATGGGGTTAGTAATATTCTCTCCCCCCTTCAACAAGATTTTTCCTCAAAGCTTTTGAAATCATGAAACTTAGTAGAAAATGTTGGCTCACTCTCATGTGGAATCTTCAAGTTACAACCCTTGTCAATAGGGTGCATCTAGCCACTCTAACTTCTAGTTCTAAAAATATGGATCTCCATTGATCTGATGTTGGTAGTTCTTGTTGATTAACAAAGTACACGAGATGATAAAGAAATGACCAAAATAGTGATTTAATTTGATAAAGTATATGATTTAAAGCTAATAAAATTAATTTATCAATGAAGAAGCAAACATAACAGATGACAATCATATAAACACCAAATTTACATGGAAAAATATTTGTAGAAAAAAAACTCTACTACCAAAGATAACTAAGCTTGTATTAATCTCAATAGAGCATGTATTATGTTCCTTCTTACAATAAACCAATAGCATAAAAGTACCTATAGAAGAACTTTACAAACTTATATATCATGCCTCCAATATATAATTTTTTTTTGAAAATAACAAGCCACCAAGTGGTATTCAAAACTATGAATCAAAATCATAAACCATAGCAAAAATTCCACCTCTTGTGTATTTTACATCTTTTTTAAATCTAGGCATTCCATGAGAGCATTCAATGTTTGTGTCATAACCATCAAATTGAGAAGATATTTAATAACTCTCAATTTTGACATTTTTGATGTGTCCTTTGTATTCAACTCTTTGCATAATATCCCAAGTATCATAGTGAATAAATAATAAATAAATATGTCCCTACCCTTACTTAAGCATCTCATTTTGTCCATTCATAATGTTTAAAGATCGTACATTAATTTTCTACATAATTAAATATAATTTACAAGGCTTAAGATTTGCAAAGTGAATGGTACACGTAATTGTAGCATTCTCTCACTTAACATTTACATTAAAAAAATATAAAGGGAAAATAAAAATAAATCAATTTCTAGAAGAGGCAAGGCCCATGGCCTCCCCAATCTATGCTCATTGGCTTAATGAGAGAATTTACAATAGTAACAAAGGTGTCAATATTTTGTATCATGACGTCAACTGTATTATAGAAGAAGTAATGTTGAACATCAATATTCTTTTTATAAGCATTATACATCAAATTATTCACCAAAAAATAATACTTTGACTATAACATTGAATCTTAATTGATCTGCACCCAAATTCAATATGTGGGCATCATCATTATAACTATATTATCTCCTTATAAGCACATGTCACAACCATGTACTCTACTTCTATATTGAATAACGTAATAGTGGTTTGTCACTTACTCATCCAACTAGCAACTCCTCCAAATAGAGGGAACAAATAACTACTCATAGACCTCCCACTATCTAAATTGCTAGCCCTATCAAACAACTTACCTATATTATCTATCTCATGATAAAAAAATACAATAATAAGAATTCCCTTCAATTACAAAAACCCCTTTTCACATAATTTCAATACTCTCCATCAAGGTTAAACATTAATCTACTAATAACTCTCACTGTTTGGTCAATATTTGTTCTTGTACAAACCATAACATACATTAGGCTACCTATGAAATTACTATAAGAAATGTTAAGCATATCCTACAAAAAATCATTTGACTCAAGATACTAATTTAATGATAACTTAGTATCAATTGGTAAAGGAATACTTATTGGCCTACAATCGTGAATAGTGGGCTACTATTAAATAGTCTGAACATAATTACTCTAAGACAAAGCTTTTCACAAACCTACTACACATTAATCTCCATACCCAAGATAGTTTTATAAATTCTAAATTATTTGTGTTAAAGGTGTCAAATAACTGAGTTTTGAACTCCCTAATAATCCTTTAATATTTCTAATGAGCAACATGTCATCAACATACAAGACAATGATTATCAACTAATCATCAATCAATTTAATACAATCACAATGATCACATTTAGTCATAAAAAAACCAAATTTTATGTAAAGATGTTGAAACTCTAACACCACATATGAGTTGATTGTTTTAGATCATTCAATGATTGTTTCAACCTATAAACTAATTTGTTATCTTTTACTACAAAAATGTCAAACTATGTATGTATGTATGTACATATGTATATATGTATTTATATATATCTATGTGTGTGTGTGTGTGTGCGTGCGTGTGTGTGTGTATACATACATACATACATACATACATGCATGCATGCATACATACATACATACATACATACATACATGCATACATACATACATACATACATACATAAATACATACATATTTATACATGCATACATACATATTTACATAAATACATACATATATATACATATATATCTTTCTCAAGATTTACATGTAAAAATATATTTTTAATATACATGTACTCTATCTTAATTAAGAAACAACAAAATAAAGTAGGAATTCAATAGAAGTTAGTTTTACAACAATAAAAAAATCAACTCCCTCAACCTAAGAGTAACCTTTCACCACCAATCATCTTTTGTATCTTTCTATTTTCTCATCTACTTAAACAACTCAACTATATTCCAAGCTCACACCTATCTAAGGGTGTCACCTCATCTTCCATGGCCTCCATCCAATACATGCGGTCCTTTAAAGAGAGAACTTCCTTCACAAATCAATTTTCATCATTAATATAAGATAAAATAAATACACAATGAAAATTTGGTGGACTATACCTCTCAACTAGTTTAAGATGTCTCGTGGACCTTCTCAAGGGTGTAGTAAGAGGCTCTAAGGATGTTCTTCCTTTGAGCTCTTTAAATCTAAACCTTATTCTTCATCTTCATCATATTGTCCAACATATTGTTCTTCCTCTTGCTTATCTTCCTATTTCTCTATTTTAGTTTGAAAAAGAATGGTTTTATTTAGAACAAAAGCCTCATGGCCAAAAAGCTTTAATATGTGAAATAAAAGGATTTCTTACCTTTCACACTTCATTTGAATATTTATCAATTAGATCAAAACATAAAGATGCATTAATCACATAAGAAGTGGTATTTACAACCTTAACCCAAACACACTAATCCAACTAAACACTATTCAACATAATTAAATAGCTTTTTCAATTAATGTCATGTTCATCCTATTTGCAGTGTCATTTTATTGTGGTGCATATAGAGTTATTTTGTACCTCGCAATTTTTGCATGCTTACAAAAATGATCAAATTCTAACCTTAATACATGTTTTTTTTTATCAAAAATACTTTTAAAATATATTTATTTTGCTTAAAACTTTAGATTTATTCCTCACAAAATAAATCAAAGTATAATGTGATTAATCATCAATAAATGAAACAATACTGATATTTTTCAATTGAAGAAACATGTACAAGACAAAAAATATCACTATGAATAACCTCCAACAATATATTTTCTCTAATTTTCCACGAATTAAATGTTACTTTATTTTTTAATTGCATAATGTTCATAAAAATAAAAATATGTAGAGTAACCACACAAACCATCTAGTATATTTATTAAATAGGGTTTGAATTCCCTTTTTTACTAATGTGGCTCAACTTGTGCTACCACAACATACATGAATCAAAAAATTACATAAGTTGAGTTACAATAAGTAGATGCATCAAATTTAAATATATTACCACACCAAGATCCCTTTGGTAGAACCAATTTCTCTCTATTAAAATTATAACCAATCTTGGCAAATGTAACATGTATTCCAACATCATTCATTTTAAAAATAACATATAAAGTTTGTGCTAATCCTTGAACATACAACACATCTATGATATATTTTACTCTCAAGCCACCGAACACAATCTTTACCTTCATTTTGCTAATAATTTGATGCAAACTAGTATCACCATAGAACACCTCATCACCATCATATACTATGTATAAAGAGAACCAGTCCTTGTGAGGATTCATATGATATGATACACATAAATCAATTAACTATGAGAAATCACTAGCAATACCATAAATAATCAAAGCATCATTTTCTTCATATGAGAACTCATCATTAAACAAATCTTCAAAATATTTTTTCTTGTTTCTACATTCCTTGTTTATATATCCCCACTTCCCACAATTCTAAGATTTCACTCTACTCTTACCAAACATTCTAGACTGTCTTTTTGACTTAGACATATCATTATTCCTATTGTTTACCATATTATTCCTTGGCTCTACCTCATCTATATAGTGCATCTTTAGAACCCTTATCCATAAATTTAAGTCTACTTTCTTCATTGAGAAAATTAGCATAGATTATTTAGTAACATAATTTATTATAATTATTAGATTCCCCAAAGATTCAAGTAAAAAATAAAAGTTGCAATATACATTTATCCTTCCCATCAAGCTTAACATCTATACTTCCTAACTAATTTGAAATAAGATTAAATATATTCAAATTCTCAACTATAAGGCATCCTTCCTTTATTTTTAATAAATATAATCTATTTTTTAAATACAACTTATTGACAAGATATTTATTTTGGTTGATTTCACACATCTTTCTCCATATACTATATGTCATAATCTCATAGACATTCAAAGGGATAGAATTGGAAGGTGAAAGTTCAAAAATATGTCACATGTTGGGCCAACAAAATAGTTTCATGTGAAAAATTCACTTGAAACTCCTTGGCGCCAACATGGCACAAAGAGTTTTAACTAAATCTCTTTTGGAAAAAACTATTAAATTGATATAATTTGATACTAAAACTAAAACTATCTTCAAATTATATGGCAAGGTTTTGACCAAAAAAATTGAGTGAAAGAGTTTTAGTTGAAACTCTGATGACCACACAATTATACAAAGAGGGGGGTGAATCAATATAACAACAATCTTTTACATTTAAAAAATTAATCAACCACAATAATAACACTTCACAATTTAATCGTCAACAAAAATAACACAAATGCAATATATAGCAATTAAAAACACAAGAACACACAATTTATGTGGAAACACTTGTGAGTGAAAACCACGAAAAAAATATTGCTTATATATGGGTAAGTGCAAAAAGATGTGGGGCTAAAAAGGGGGCTTAAGTGGCCACTTTTTTTTCTTCTGAAATTAGGAAATACTGACCTTGGACATGAAATTGAGGATAGTAGTGCAACAAAAACAAGGATCGTAGTGCTCCAAGTCTACTTTTTAAACTACTAATTTACTTTGAAAATGATTGAGATTAAGGGGTTCAAAAGAGGGATGTACATAAATTGGTGTTGTTTTTGTTAGAAAAACATAACATAGCAACTTTTGTATGTCCCTAACAGGGTGAATTTTTTTTTAGTATTTTTAAAATCGCTTTGGTGAGAAATTAGTTAACAGTATGTAGTTGATGCATGATTTTTTTGATAATTTTTTAATGAATTTTTATTTTTTACTAATTTTCTAAGTTGACACTTCCTGAATAGAATTTTGGCTGTGCCACACCTACAAATTTTGGAAACTAATTGAATTTTAAAAAAAAAAAATTTAAAAATTTGTAGAATGGAGTCTTGTTTCTAAAAAAGTAATTTATTTGAAATTTTGATGAATGGTTAATTTATAACGAAAAAAACACCAAATACTATTTTTTTCCAAAAAAGAGACACAAACAAAAGAAATTATAGATGAAAGGCTTAACATTGTCGAAAAGTGAAAAAAATTACATCGTTGGATAACTAAGAGAGAACCTAACATTACCCAAGTGTTCATTTTGTTCGACATTGAAACACATGCAATCCTAACGGTGAGCACAAACCCGATTATGTGAAATATTGTAAAATTTGCAAAAATACGTCTTTGGTCTTTGGGAACACCCTCCAAGCCTTTGGGTTGGTATTCCAAGGCAAATACTAAGCCTAAGGCTTGGCGATTCCCAAAGAAAGATATAACGCGCTTGTGTTATATCTTAGTTTTGACATGGTTTTTGTGCATTTGTGTGAGACATGTCTAGCAAGACATAATGCGATCACGGTATAACGTGCCCGCATTATGTCTAGCTTTATGTTAAATGCTACTTTATTGAATGTATGTTTATATATTTGTATGTTTGTATGTACATGTATGCTTGTATGTCATGTATGTATGTATGTATGTATGCTATGTATGTATGTATGTATCAATGCATGTATGTATGCCTATATGTATGTAAGATTGTATCTACATATGTACATGTATGCTTGTATGTATGTAGGATCGTATGTACATATGTATTATGCTTGTATGTATGTAAGTATGCATGTATTTATGTATGTCTTTAGAGGGAGGAGAGAGAG